>JAIUZE010049628.1:0-22636 GCA_022085475.1 Heliosperma pusillum
GGGTTACACAGACTTCAGTTTCCAAACTGATCAAAGTGATTTGAAATCACGAGCTGGCTGTGTTTTATAGAAGATTGATCTGTTGGAAGAGTTCCAAGCAGAAAAGACTATTGGAAAGGAAAAGACTATTGGAAAGGTTCCAAGTAGGAATGACATTTTAAAATATAAATGTCATGTATCCGCTGGAAATGTTCCAGGCAGTTTATCATTGCGGATTTCACAATGGAAATGGAGTACATTGCGTCATATGATGATGCATATGAAGGTAGCTTGGATTCGACTGTATTGGAGGGACTAGAAGTAGTTCCTATAGTTGTATATCCTATCCCATGATACTGGTAAAATAGTGGGAGCTACATTTAGGCCAAGAGTCCTAAGTCTAGATTCAAACCTAGACGCGTACTCAGAAAGTTTTATGTAATATGAGATTACGTAGACAAAGAGAAATAGCAATCAGAACGATGGGAGAGATGCAAGGATTGCTAATCCATTAGCTATGCTTTTGCAGGCTGGACATGATAGTCATGTCATTTCAATGGGATTGAAATATGCACCTGAATTGCTAGAGATTATAAGATATGAAATTATTGATAACGTATCAATTTTTCCAAATATTAGATAATCGCATTCATTGTTAGAGTTTCATTAAAAACTCCTTATTTAGTTTGACTAAATTTTAATACTTTGTTTATCCGAATTGGTTGAAAGAAAAGTTGAATCCAATTCAAGTGAATAGGATGAACTTAGTGTTTTGTCCCTAGTCACTCATTTGAGGTGACGTCTCGAAGTGACTAGATTGTAAGTCGATCGATGGTTGGTTCAGCACAATGGGGTCATGGAGATGACTGGTCGTTTACATAGACAGACTGTGGAGACACACTGTCGGGCAGTGACCATAATAGAGTCCCTTATCAAAATTGTTGAAGCCTGGTCGTGGCGGGGATTTCTATTTTATTCCTATGAGTCGATTCTTTAGACTGGCGACCATTTACCTGAGTCGGTGTAGTTTCCGATTGACTTTGGTTTTTTGTCCTAGGTCGTGCCGTGAAAGGAGGCCGAGGACAATTCTTATGGGTCATGGTGATCTGCATCAACAGTGTAAGATGGGTCAACAGGAATTGTCCACCCACGTTGGGTATTAACATCTTCGGGCCACTCGAGGAGTAGTAACTGGAAATGCGTGGCCACGCTCGGAAGAGATCTCTGGTAGATTTTCCGGTCAGACGATTACTCTCCAAGATCGAGAAAACCACTCTATTTATAATTTTCAATTACAAGTGCGACCTGTAAGACACCTTGCAATGAGTGGGAGGATGTGACGCAAAAGAGACAAGAGAATCGGTAGCACACAACTTGTCGAGACAAGTGGGAGAAATTGTAGGAGGAGGAGTCCTCCGCAATAGTGTTGCTACATGCACAACTTGTATCGGACAAGTGGGAGATTGTTGGAGTAAGTGTCCTCCACAATAGTGCATTTATATAATAAATCTCATTTGGAATATACGTGGCATGATTAGTATATTTTGATACTCCACGTCAGTTGATTAACGTAAATCGGTAACGCTTGGCTGACTAGAGTTTGACGTTATTGTCGTATGACGGCGGTAATCAACTGATCCCTTTAGGTCACACCTATAGGATGAGACCCAAATAGAATACTAATTATTTGTATACGATACAGTTTAATTAGAGCATTACATATATTTGATATGTACGTTTAGTTACGAGAGTTATTTATTGGAAATTGAGTTGCGAACTCATTCCACTTAAGTTTATTAGTCAATTATACGATAACTGACTAAATAAATTTTACGTCTTATTTTAATACGATTAAATAAGATTTAATTTAATGATTAATCGTTAATTCATTAAATTAGTTGAGGTTATGCATATATTTTGAGGTAGAGGTAATTAGTTAATTATATTTACAAGGAGTTGTAAAATAAATTAACTGGGCATTGTGGGACCCATTATATATTGATATAATGGTAAAATATCACTTAAAAGTTAAGTACATATTGTTTATTAATTTGTATCATATAATTGTTATATGATCAAATTAACACTTAATTATACAAGATAATTAAACATATGATTATAAGTATTTGTGGGACAAATATCAAAAATCAATATGGACTACATTTCACCATGTGGACCGAAATTGTAGTGGAAAAACACAATGATGATTGTTCATTTCTTGTATCATACTACAACATATTGATTATGACAAGTTATGACATGAACATGATTATAATCAATCCTACACTCTACCATCTTACACAAAGAATAAAATGAGCAAAATGGAGCCCTCTTGGAGCTTATAAGGACCGGCCATATTGGCCTTAAATAGAGCAAAAGTTGTTCATTTTTTTGATAACTTCATTATGCTTATTTTCTTCTTCTTTCTAAAACCTCCAACTTCTCTCTAAAACTCACATGCAAACTAATATTCATACATATTACTAGAGTAGTAATATACAAATATTAGTAGTATTATGTCTTACTTATTATCTAGTTAATAATAAGGTAAGATTATTTGGGTTTAATCTTGGGTGCAACAAGAAGAAGACCTTCTACTTTGGAGGTTGTTTTATGGAGGATCATCCATTAATTTCATGCTCAAGAACAATAAGAAGGAGTTCTTATTGTGCCCATATTGAACAGAAAAATCCCAATGTAAGGATGTTTTGGTCTTATCTTTTCTTTTATGCTTTTATATTTGCATGCATGATAACTAGATCCTAAATCATTAACTTAATGTAATTTAATGAATTAATTAGAGGAGTCTAATTAAAGGTCTAGGACTTTCAATATCAACGTCCAAGGTGGATGTTACCAACGTTTATCAACGTCCAAAGTTGACGTTGGTTCCTATCATCAACGTCCAATATGGACGTTGAACACTATACATAACGTCTGTCCTAGACATTGACACCCCATATCAACGTCTAGGTTAGACGTTATGTATATGGTTCAACGTCTACATTGGACGTTGAACTAGTGGTGCAACGGTTTTTTGAAGTTTACTTGCGTATTTTCGTGTTTTCGTGTAATTTCTCGTGTTTTCGCACGGTTTATTTAAGTTTTAATGTAATTTCCGTTTGTAAACAAGGTTCATTTGAGGAATTTGTCGATAACGGGTTCGATTTCAACCCTTTATTTGTGACGGATATAGTTTTTGATACTCGTGACGAAGCGTTTGATTGGGCCCAAAAGATATTGTTTGATAATGGGTTTGCATTGGTGAAAGCAACTAATGGTGCGAAAAAACATAGCGAACCCGACTTGTTATCTTCATATTTGCGTTGTTCTAGGTACGGGAGGCCACCGGGAGAGTATGATCCCGATAATCCTAGGAAACAATCCGGTTCACCTAAATGTGATTGCAAATTTCGTATTCGAGCCGTGCAAAACAAGTTTCGGGGATTCGAGGATAAACCCACGATACTTTGGAACATTGTGATCGCCGTTGGTTTTGGGAAGCACAACCACAAGTTGGTAAAGTACAAGGATGGACATAGGCATTTTGCAGGTTTAACTGAAGAAGAGAAAAAGTATGTGAAACAACAAGTCCGAGCCTCGATTCCCCCGAGAGATATTAAAAACGGTCTTCATCAAAGAACCCCGGAAAAACCGCAACCCTCAAGCACCCAAATATATAGTGAGACAACCAAGCTGAGGCGTGAAATGAGAGGGAATCGAAATCCCGCTCAACAAATGTTGTCCTTAGCTGTAGAAGCGAAATATGTGCATTGGCATGAGAAGAATCCCGAGACATGTGAGCTTTCTCATGTTTTCATGTCTCATCCGGAAGCCGTGAAGCTGTTTCGTACCTATCCACATGTTGTGCTTATTGATTCGACATACAAGACCAATGTGTACAAGATGACACTCGTTGAGCTTGTTGGTGTCACACCATGTGGATCTTCATTCTTGATTGCTTGTGTATTGATTCCTTCTGAGTCGGAAGATGGGTACAAATGGTTATTGAAGAAGTTGGGAATGCTTCTCGAGTTCACCGAAGCATCTATTTCAGCGTTTGTCACTGATCGGAAGTTGGGTTTGATCGCGGCTCTACGGTCCGTCTATCCTCTTACACCTCACTTGTTGTGTCGTTGGCACTTGAACCGTGCTGTTGAGAGCAAAGCACAATCGTGGTCAAAGCATGAGTGGCGCACAAAGCATATCATGTGCAATGAAGAGCATGGTTGGAATGGAGTGATAAATGCTACTACCAAGGAAGAGTACGAGTTGCGTTGGGCCGCCTTTTGTAAAAATTGAAAGGTAGTGGCGACTTATGCGGCGAAAACATGGGGCCCGTACTCAACAGGGTTCGTATTATGCTACACGAACCGGTATTTCCATCTTAGAAACACGGCTACTTCCCGGGTGGAGTCCTCTCATTCTCTTTTGAAGGCTTGGTTGAAAAGTTCTAGCCTAACCCTTGATACTATGTGGTCCCGTATTCATTCTATGCTTGAAGGACAACACTCCAAAGTAAGAAAAGAGCTCGAGGAGTCAAGAAGTAAACCTCGTCATACATCTCATTTGTTTTCTTTGTTGAAAGAAAAGGTGTCCTTAAAAGCCATCGGGATTATGGAAAATGAAACTAAGAGGGGAATTGAGTTAGGGATCGGGTTGGTAAATGGATGCGGTTGTGCTTTAAGAACTACTCATGGCTTACCTTGTGCTTGTCTCTTAGTTGGTTTGAAAAACAATGATGAGAGAGTTCACCTTGATCAAGTTCATTCATTTTGGAGGACATTAGAGTATGGCAATGATGACACAATGCCGAAAAACGATAATGATGCCTTTGAAGAGCTCGTCAATGAAATGAGGAGTAGTGATCCGGCAAGTAAGAGATCTTTCATTGAGAAGATGCGCACCTTTCTTCATCCGGAAGACGAGTACGTATTGCCACCCCCTATTAGAGAAAACCCCAAAGGTCGACCAAGAGGATCTACTACTAGGAACAAGTCATTTTTTGAACATGTAAAGAGGAAGTTTGGGACACCTGGTTCAGATGGATCGACGACCACTCAACAAACAACAGTTGGTGATTTTGATGAGGAGAGGGTCGGTGCACCTTTGGAATTGGCTTACACTAGGGGTCCTTTGTGAAGCTGGAATAAAAGATGGGGGGTCCCGGAGGAGATGTGGTGTTTTTTTGATGGTTGGTTGGATGTAGGTGATGATGGTCATTGTGGTTTTCGAGTATTGTCTCATGCTGCGCGGGGTCGAGAAACTGACCATCTAGTGATGCGAGAATGGTGTGTTCGAGAGATTAGGGGTTTTGAGGTGTACAAGGATTATTTTGATGCGGCCTACGTCACAAATAATGGTTTTACTATGTTTGACAACACTTTGAGGCGCATTGAATTTTCCAACAACACCGGTTGTGGTCAAGAACATTGGATGCATGACGTTGATCTGTATGTTTTCGCATCGTTGTTTAACTGGGCAATTTGTGTCATAGGTAAGGCCCCGTCTAGTCCGAGTACATGGCAATGTAGTACATTTTTGCCTTTAAGAAGTTGTCCTCAAAGTCCGGTCCCATATGGTGTTTTGTGGATTTTAAATCACCACCAACATTGGATGCGGTTGCATTGTAGTGGACCACCTCAAGAAGTTCCAATGCCTCCAATAGAGATGACTTGGGCGGGGTATAGAGAACAAAATGTTGCACACTATGAAGATTTGTACAAGACAAATTTCGAAAACTGTCACACATGTATGGGAACGACACCTAGAGTGCGTCGCACAAGAAGGGATAAGTCTTGATTGTTGTACTTGTGTAATTGATGGATATTTATGTATTATTTTTTCTTCTTTTATCTCAATTTATTTTTGATTAAATAAAATTGACAATACTCGAATAAAGCTGAAATACATTAATAAAGTACTCGAATAAAGCTGACATACATTAATAAAGCTGACATACATTAATAATGTACTGGAATTTAATAAAGGTCTGAGCATGATGTGACAACTCAACTGACGACTTTATTCATTAATTAAAAATTGATAAATATTACAACGATTTTTTGCAGAACCAACCATTAATCAGCGTTAAATACATTTCATTAACACTTAATCAGTTGAATATCCTTCGGATGAAGAACCATTAGGCCTATAAAACTTCTCCTCTATGTAAGTTACATACATTTCATAGGTTTTAAGACTCTGATTGGCCCCACGAACATCCGGCCGTCCCCTTCACATAGAGAGTGTAAGGTCCTATATGGGACAACTGTTAAACACCTCTTGAACAGTTCAACTATCTCCAACCTCACTTTCTCCCACTCATTTCGCTTCAAGATGACATTTTCTGTATTTAAAAATTAATCTGGTTAATAATGTCACAAACTTTATTGATTAGAAAAATTAGACAATAGATTATAAGTAATGATACCTTCAGTTACGATCATAGGATGAATGGAAGGGTTGTTGAGACCGTAAATAGGTCCATGCATTAGTTGAAGCGATGATAGAGGAGGATTGCCACGACTTATGAAATTATTAAGTACATGATTATTCAACACAGTCATTAGGCGGTCGAATAGTAAGGGAAACTCGTTAACTATCTCGTTAATTTTATTTTGATAATAATTCACTAGTTGTATGTTAGTCATCACCATGATTAAAGTATAGAATAATAGAGGTAATATATTTTAAGAGTAGAGAGAAGATAGTGAGTTGTGTGGAAATAATTTGTTGGGTAAAGGGTTTATATAGAGGAAATGCTAGGGTTTTCATGTCGTGGGCAATACAAATATAATATAAATAATAAATATAATTGACATTGACAACACTCGACCCTGAATAAAGCTGACGGAAATTAAAGTGGATACATAAAGCTGACGGAAATAATAATAATAAAAATAAAAGTACCATTACATAATTCAAAACATAAACTAATAATAATAAAAATAAAAGTACCATTACATAATTCAAACATAAAATAATCTAAAATAATCCGTAGAAACACAATACAACTAAAAATAAAACATAACTAAATAATCAAACGTCGTCATGTCCTACATCATCGTCGTCGTCGTCCTCCGTGATCCTGAAGTAGTCGGCCATATCTGTAACCAACCGATTTACACACGATGCCATCGCCTGCTGAGTAGGCTGTCTGTAGATAAGTGAGAACCTCCATGCAAGAGCTCTGCCGAACTCGGGCTCATCCAAAAGAGGCACCGTAGAAAACTTGGTACGACGGCCAGGAGGAAAGAAATACGGGTGGGAGGACTTCGTGTACCATGTCATGTAACGATCGACCGTGTCAAACGGCATCACGACCGGGTGTGAACGGTCTCTCAAAACAATCCGAGCCTCTGGGAGCCCCCACTCCGAATCAGGATACTCCCTATAATACAACCTATAACCCGACTTCGGTGAAGCCGGACGATGCTCAACAGCTGGAGTAATCATAGGGGTCGGGATAGGCTGCACATACCCAAACTGCCGCAAAAAACGGTCAGGTTGATATGGCTCTACTACATCAAGAAATCTAATCAACCCCGAATAAAGCGATGTCCTACAAGACCGATGTGAACCAACACCGTAAGGGGTCCAACGGATATGCTCCGCCCTAAGCCCGTCTAGCCTCTGACGCTGCTCGTCTAGAATCTTCTCCTCCCCCTTAAACCTAGGAACCCGTGACCAAGCCTCCACCAGTGGTCTACCCTCAACATAGTATCCTGCATTGGGTCGGAAATGGGGAAAATACTCATATATCCAAGCCTGGAGCAACGGCAAACAACCGCTAAGCCCACGAGCATCTCTCCGCGACGCCATACCCAACTGACGGTACAAGTACGCCAATGTCGCAGCCCCCCAAGCATACTCACCAAAACTATCCAAGTCATCAAACAAATGAAGCATCCGGGCCACTACCCTGTCACTAGACTTGTCCGTGAACAATGTTTGTCCAACCAACAACATCAAGTACGACCTCAACGACTCATCATGGCGACCCGTCTCCACAACCTCCCTCAACTTCTGAGTCGACATCCCACCACTCCTATAATATGGTGGCTCGACATCCTGAAATGTCAGCCCAAATAAAGTAGCCATCTTCTCCCTCAAGCCTGCATCCTCCCTCGTGCTACCCTCCTCCTGCTCAACCATACCCTCCACAAAAACCCTAGCGCCACTAACCTTTATCCCTAGAATACGCTGAACATCATGTAATAAGATAGTGATCTCTCCAAAAGGCATGTGGAAACTGTTAGTATCCGGCTGCCACCTCTCTACAAATGCACTACATAGATTTTCATCTATGCCGGTGGTCACACAACTCCTCAAAACACCAAGCCCACTCTCACTAACTCTCCGAGCAACCAGCTCCGGCACCTTCATCCCGTTCATAGCCTCCATACAACCGGGCCTCTCGTAACACTTGAGCCACGATCTCGCCGGCTTGGCCTCCGTCCTACTCTTATAAGCCACGTGCCCATCGAAACTACGTAAGACGTTGAGGTGAACCGGTCCACCCTCAACCACGCCACTAAGACGCCAAGACAAATCCTTTTCGTCTTCTTCCTCCCCGTGCTAGATGAACCCTGACTAACCGGCACATATCGTCCTCTACCAACCTGTACCACCTTCTTACCTGTTGGTTCGGCTACCTGGTTCTCTACAAAACACTCGTCATCGGGCTGCTCTGCCGCCTCCTCCGACTCAGATCCTGAACCGCCGTCAACATTACCATCATCAATGGCACCTACCCTATAAAAAAATGACGGAAAAACTGTCTCGCTCACAGCAGGCGGGGGCGTAGGGGAAACGTCCATACCCTCTGACCGAGTAGAACGAAAGACAACTCCGGCTTGACGCACACCGGGTAAACGCTGCTTAGATGCCGTCACTTTTCGGCCTTTCGTACGATCATGGACCACCATAATGTTTTTTTCTTTATCCATCTGCATATAAAATAATACAACATTATAGACAATCGACAAAAATAAATAAACTCATTACAATCAACATTTGAAATAACGAAAATAAAACCGATCATAAAAATATAAACATATATGATAATAATCATTTTACACGAATATGATAAAAATCATCGTCAACATTCAAAACCATCGTCAACATATAAACATATAAACATATTTGATAATAATAAACATATAAACCGATTATAATTTTACACGAATTAAATTACATATGATAATAATCATCGTCAACATTCAAAACCATCGAAAACAACGCAATAACAGAAAATCGAAGGCTGGTTGCACGTTGGTCCTAGTGACCAACGTCCAGGACGTTGGTCAAGACCAACGTCTGGGCTGGACGTTGGTCACTTTGGTCTTGATGACCAACGTCTGGGCTGGACGTTGGTCACTAGCACCAACGTCTACCCTGGACGTTGGTCATCAACACCAACGTCCAGCCCAGACGTTGGTGCCTAGTGACCAACGTCCAATTTTTCGTCTTTTTTCAATACCACCAACAAAAACCGTCTTCCGACAACATAAATCTAATAATCCTCTTTCACTACTTCCACAAATTTCGCCATAATACATTTCCAACATACAAAATCAACTACAAAACCGTCTTCAACAACATAAATCAAAAAACCGTATTCAACAACTTTAATCCAAATTTCACAAATTCAAATCAATTAAACATATATACATAAACAAATTCATAACATTTAAACATATAAACCACCAAATTCAAATCAATTAAACATATTTCAATGTAAAAACGATTTCAAAAATAAAAAGAAAAAAAAAACTTACCTTAGGCCGGTGGTGGTGGCTACGGTGGTGGACGGCGGGCGGCAGTGGGGGGTCGTGGTGGTGGTGGTGGGGTCGTGGTGGTGGTGGGGTCGTGGTGGTGGTGGTTGTACGGGAGAGGGAGAGGCGAGGAGAGTGAAAGAGAAGAATTGAAGTTAGAGAAAGGAAAAGGGTAGTGACGGTCTTTTTTATGAAAAACGTCGACGATGTTTTATAAAACGTCGACGATGTTTCGTAACCCGGATAATAAACTCATCCCGAGCGAGCCCACAAAAAATAACAATAAACAATGCACAAAGCGATACCGAAAAGTGATTTCGTTATAAGTTAGTTTTTTTTTGGTGTAAACCATTCAGTTTAATGCGAATTCGAGCCGTGTAGGATCAGTAGGGCGATAAAGCTCTTCCACTTGAGTTTTAACACTAGTACGTTCCTAAGGCTAGAATACGAGGCATCTGATTAAGTTAGAACAATTCATTGTCAATTAATTTAAGTGCTTACTAGTTTTAGCCCCGTGCAAATTGCACGGGTTTGCATTAAATATGTAATTTGAAAAATATGTATAAATGAATGGAAATAAAACTAAAATGAAAATAAAACACTTATTTGTTAATACTTTGTTATGACTTAATAATAAAGTAAAAGATATATATTACGATTTATATAAATTAATATAGGAACATTACAAATATTGGAAACTTTCTTTATAAACTACTTCGTACATTTTCATGTTTAAATTGATATACATACGCTTATTACTGTCACGTATAAGCTCATAAATAAAACGACTACAATTCATTCACGTAAAAATAAACTATTTAGAGTTATATATTTTTTCTTCTGAGTGTATGCAAAGATTATGAATGAATAAGTTTTAAAAATAACATCTCTGATTATTTTGATAATTCCGTTATATTTTGGAAGGATTTGAGGAAAAGAGTAAAATAAACAACTTAGTATGCCCTTAAGTTATAGATATTTGAAACTATGTTATTATGTTAAATAAATGTTAAATGCAACTAACAATTAATTATATATGGCCATAGGGGGTAATATTAAATAATCAATTTACATCATTCTATATAATTAAAATAGAAACTTTTCGAGCGATTACAGAGAGTCCAATAACTGCGAAAGACTTTCGAGCTCACACATTAAAAGTTGAAATTCCAAACGATATTAGAGAGTCCATATATCATGAAATACTATACAAAAAGTTATATAAAACAACTTACTTAAAACACTAAAACACTAGGTAAAATTTAAAATAAAATAAAAATAATATAATAATCTATGTATTAGTCTCCTTGAAAGTTGAAATTTCTAGAGATATTAGAGTGTTTCTAAAGTACTTAATGTTAAAGACTCTATTCAACGCCTAACAAACGCCTAACAAATTAGTACTGCGCGCGCACTCTTTCTCTATATATATAATATCTCAAACTTTTTGCTTAAATGGGGTAGAATCCCAAACTATTTATCAAAATAGGACGGGTTTCAAACTATTTACCAATAATGGGTCCACGTTACCATTTAGGTAGCTTCTCGCTGTTCGGGAGAGCGAGAAGTTGAAGGACTTGACAAACTATGTTCGTCGTCTTTGTTCTCCTTACTCCGACCACCAAATAACGAAATACAACCACCATTGTTTTCATATCACTTCCCTTATCATATACACATACTTGGTTGAGTTTATTAGCTCCACGTTTTGCGCAAAAAATGACCCGTAATATCGCCGTTCACTAACAATTTCATTTTAAAATGGTGACGTGGACCCATTATTGGTAAATAGTTTGAAACCCGCCCTATTTTGATAAATAGTTTGGGTTTCGACCCCATTTAAGCAAAAAGTTCTAATATCTCATATAAATCAAATGTTCTTTCATCAATTCATCAAACCATCTACGTTTTCTTATTATACCTAGACCTATTTTGCATACTTCTCTTATTGATTTGCTCTGTGATGAGTAATATGTATTTTATTACTTCGTAATTGTTTGGTTCTTGATCTTATTATTGGCTTCTAATTCTAATTTATTTATTTTTTATTTCACATGAATGTTGCTTGATGATGCGTGGTGCGACCATGGTTAAGGGATGAGCAAGATTTTTTATAGAGTATAATTGCTTGGTTTATTATTGATTTATTGTGAGTAGTAATTATATTATTAACCTTGCCCATATTAGATGAAGAGTATGAAATCATCTTCCTTATGGACTAAGATTTTACTCTGTATTTATTTTAGTTTTATAGATTACGAATATTATTAGGAATATGAGTATAACTATTATTAGGAGTAACTCTATCTTAAACCAACAAGTCTTTGCTGCAGCAAATTAATTATCCAATATAACATCAGAAAAAAGTAAAATCATGGTGATTAACAAACAAAATTAGAGATTAATAAGTGATACTACATTGGAGAAACATGTTTATCAGATAGCAATAAAGAGCAACTATTTTTTTCCCGCAAGTCTTGCTTAAGACGGACACTATCCGTCTTAAAACGGGTAAAATACTAACACATGATGGTAATAAACAGAATTTTTGGTATTTTCTAGGCAACATGTAGGGTGATTTAAATGAGTGATAGATGAACGTTAGTTTCATGCTTTAAGAATGAGTATGTATGCATACATGCATCGGTAAATAGCATGTCGATGTATCACCCAATTCGTCTTTTAAAGTAGTGTTTCTTCTCAATTCTCATTAAGATTTGTCTCTTTGTGATTAACAACCATGCATCGTCCGAATATTATTCACCCACGAAGTGTACTCATATATAGGCCTTCCTCTAAGCCCTTTCGATATGAGTCCCTTATTTCCTCCTTAGGAGCGAATCTCTTCTTGAAAGCCTTCGACAAACTAAAATGTAAAATTCGAAAATCTAGTAAAGTGAATGGCTTCTTTATATTTTTCACCAAGGTACTTTTTGACCTATTGATAGATAGGCAAGCCTACAATATTGGAAGTGGGAGTCGTCAAAAAGAATCCTGGAAACGGAGGGCTAACTATCTGCTTTCCTTTATGAAATTAAATAAATAGAATCTAGGTGAGAGAAAGAAAAAAAAGGAATATAAATATAAAAGATATGTGGAAGTCGGTCTTATATGGAAAAGTTTGTAAAATGAAGTACTCTTTTACATAATTTTGTTTAAGAAAACCTTATTAACAGAAAAATAACCGGTAAGTAGTCACAGAGTAATTATATAATAATTTATTTCGAGTGATTATAGAGCCCAATAATCTTAAACCATTTTCGATAACTTTAGTGCCATATATAAATCTACCTTATATTAAAACATGAACATTTTCTGCAAATCTATGAAAGCACATCATTAGAAGCTCTTTTTTTTTCCTTTTCAAATTGAAAATCACCAAAATAATTTAGCCAGACTTTTTAATTACGGAATTTTTTAGAAACTAAGTAAACGTTTTTTTGTACTTCTTAAAAACTGGAAAAAAAAAACAATGATATTGATGGTGCAAAATCATGATGATGTAACAGTTTAAACACAATAAATTATTAATAATGCATATATATTTAAACTATATAAAAATAGAAAATCCAAATTTCTAGCCAATGTAAACTAACGTAAAATATTGATTGAGGCAGTACTATAGACAAACTCTAATATTCTTGAATCAATCTATAAAGTCTGGATGTATTTCATTATGTTAGATATACTATTAATTTTTTAGCTATTTAAAAATATATATAGTAGTTTATAAAACGTGGAGACTATTATATGGATGTAATTTTGCAGTTTTGCATCAAGTTATTAATCTCTATCTAATATGAAGTATTACTAATTTAATTCTTACGTTAACAGATATACGTTTGTAAAAATATTGCAAGCTCGATCTTCGATTGTTATATACTGATAATATATTTAGTATTACACCAAATTTACATTATAATCATTTTCAAGGATAATACACAAGGATAGATGAAGAATTAGAAAAAATTACAAATTACAAACAATTCCGTGCGGAGCATGGGCGTTCCAACTATATATAATTAAAATAGAAACTTTTCGAGCGAGATTAGAGAGCCTAACAATTGTAAATGATTTTCAAGCTCCACATTAAAAGTTGAAGTTTCAAAATAAAAAAACTTATAGTATAAGTATAATTACTTAGCTTTTTAAATAGGCAAGTAGTATAAAATAATACTCTGTAATCCGTAATAGAGATAATAATAGAGATAATAGTGATGGTAATAATAAATATAGCCAAAACGTTTACGGTCAATAAAACATGTGATAGTATTTGGTAGTTTGGTTAATAGTCTGACACTACCTCTCTACGCATGACTTGACGATTTAGAGGTTCTAACAAACTGTAAATCTAATAAGGACTCCCATTATTATGTATGTATTTGAATTTTTTTTGTTAATATGCATTATTGGCTCTAATTATTCTTAATTTGTGTTTACATTAGCGAGGTTGTGGTTTTGTAAAAGAGTTCCCATATCAATAGCCTTTGGTATACTTCATCTCTAATCTTTTGTTGTGGTTCGAGTGTAGAGTATGTAGTAGATTAGGTCTTCTTAAGCACATGTTACAGTGTTACCGGATACGTTTTAGAGTAAGTCTTGGTGAAAACTGATGATCATTATTTATATACATATTTTATGCCTTCCTTAGACGTATTTTACTCGATTTACCATCTTTCCTTGCTTATTCTATGCTATTTTAGCTAGAATATCGATTCTGCCGCTTTTGTTATGTTTTAATGCAGATTGGATGCATTTGGAGCTTTTTGAGATGATATGGAGCATGGCGGAGTTGGATCGTAGAAACTAGGCACGGGAATCGAGGAAGAAAAGAGAAGAAATAAAGAAAAGAGGAAGAAACGAGCTAAAATGAAGTCTGCTCGATCGAGCAGTCTACAAGTGCTCGATCGAGTCGGTATCAGAGCTTGCTCGATCGAGCAGAAGGCCCTTGCTCGATCGAGCAAGTCACTATTTCGGCGGATTTTCGTGTTTTCCTTAAATTTAACCTAATTAGTAGGATCTTTTGTAATAT
Source organism: Heliosperma pusillum (assembly GCA_022085475.1). Lineage (NCBI taxonomy): Eukaryota > Viridiplantae > Streptophyta > Magnoliopsida > Caryophyllales > Caryophyllaceae > Heliosperma > Heliosperma pusillum. The sequence continues at coordinate 14,791 of JAIUZE010049628.1, forward strand.
AAAAAGAAAGCTCGTCTTTCTTAATTAGAGAGTCTTATACATGCTTTCTTAGACTTTAGAATACTTTTAAGCTTTAATTCAGAAACCCTAGTTTAATTTACTTTGCCTCCGGATTTTATTCATCAAAGACGATTGTCTTTAGTTCATCTTGTAATCGGTATTCTTCAATCTTTCTTAGTTATTTATTTAATTACCTTCTTGTTCTTTAATTATTCTTTGTTCATCCTTTCATTATTGTTAATCATGTTTACTTTAATTATTATTGTTGTTATTTATATTATTATGAGTAGCTAAATTCCTTTCTAGAGTTGAAAGGGGATCTAGGATTGTTAGAAGGGGTAGATTAATTAATTGAATTGCAATTGCATGGTTATCGTTTATTATCGTTTTAATTCTAGTTGTTTGATTACTGGCCAGGATTAATTAACTAGTCTTGCAAATTAGGATTGACACCGACCGGGTTAAGACTAAGATAGTCTACGATAATTGAATAGAACTCGTTTAATGATAGCGATCGCATGTTAAATTGTAGATCTAAAGGGCATAATTGAATCGACCGATCTTGTGACTTTAGATAGCTTTATTGCATGATAGTTGATTACATCCCTACCCCTGAACAATAATCCTAGTGAACCTGTGACCGTAGACTTTTAATCTCATTGTTTTCAACCTTATTAGTTAGTTATTGCTTATTATTAGTTATTGCTTATTATTAGTTGTTATTATTGTTATTATTGTTATTGTTATTATTTATTGTTATTGTTGATTGCTTTTAGTTTAGAACTCAAATATCAAAACCTCGAAATTGTTACTTAGAGACGAACTTAGTTTAACAGATTAGAATACTACCGCCTCCCTGTGGATTCGATACCTTGCTTACCACTGACTATTAGTTAGTTGTGAATTAGGTTTTACTTTGATTAAGGAGACGCGACTTTACCCTTATCAAATTTGGCGCCGTTGCCGGGGAGGCAACAGTTTTCTGTTTGTTTCTACTTAGTTTGTCTTTTTCGTCTCAGGGAACCTAAGTTCCTTGAGACAGTTCTCATCCTTTTCTTTAGTTTTTGTTTATGCCCAAGTGTTCTAGGTCCGTTCTCGTGCCCTACGATTCCGAACCAGAGAAAACTCTCCGAGCTAGACGAAACTTTTGGAAGGAAATTCAAGAAGCGGAAGACTTGAGTACGCTTGAAACAGTTTACGCCGAATTCGTCGCAGAAAAACCGTCCTTAGAAGAGGATACACATATTTCTGCACCCACTACAACCATGCCTACTCTAGCCAGCCATTCGGAGCCTACCGTTGCATCTATTCCCAAGGGATTTCAACTCCCTACTACGGGTAATAGTACTTTTGAGATTCGTCCATCTTATAGCTCTTTGGTGGAGCGAAACATGTTTGGAGGAAGCCCTACTGAGGATCCTGCTAAGCATATGGAGAAATTCACTAACTATTGTTGCTCTATTCCTTTGACGGGTGGGGTGACACAAGATCAGATAAAGTTGGTGTTGTTTCCCTTCTCATTACGAGACGGGGCAGAAGATTGGTTGAGTGAGTTAGATATGGCTGCACTTGGCATCACCGATTGGAATTCTTTGGCTCTTGCATTCTACAAAAGATATTTTCCGCCACAGAAAACCAATGCCATTAGAAGTCAAATCACAAGTTTCAAACAAGGTCCCCAAGAGAACTTTAATGAAGCCTGGGTTCACTTCAAAAAGTTTGTCAAGTCTGTTCCACATCATGGTTTTGATACTTGGTTCTTATGCAACCAATTTTATAATGGGTTATATGATGATCAAAGGACATTGCTCGATTCTGCTGCCAATGGGAGATTCCAAAATAACACTACTGATGCCAATGCTTGGAAGCTAATTGATGAGATGACTACTCACACTGCTGAGTATGGGAATCCTAGAGGTAATGTGAGGAGAGGAGGTACGGATAATGCAGTTGCAGCTCAGTTGGAGGCATTAACTGCCAAAATGGCCGAGTTACAAACTTCAAAGTCCTTGGAAAATAAGCAAACGGTTCATGCCATGGTTCAACAAGAGCCAACCTGTGAACGATGTGGTACTATGGGGCATACTGCAGTGGAATGTATGAGTACGGTTGAGCAAGTCCTTGCTTTTCAATCTTTTAAGCAAGGTACACCTTACTCCAATTTTTACAATGAAAGGACAAAAGAGCATCCAAATCTATCCTACCGAAGTCAGAATATTCTTAATCCTACCCCACCGCCACATCAGCAACAAGGTTCTTCTTATGTGATTCCTCAGAATCGCAATTTCCAAGGTAATTATAACCGCTCCAATCAAGGTGGCCAAAACTTTCAACAACCTCCACCTCCACCACCTCCAAGTAATGATATTGCGGAATTAAAAGCCATGTTGCAGCAGAGTCTTATGATCCAACAAAAGCAAGATGCTCAGATCTCACAGTTAATAGCTCATAATAAGATGGTTGATACTCAAATTGCCCAATTGGCAATTCAAAATCCACATAAGCAACCAGGTAATCTTCCTCCTCAAGGGCACCCTCCACATGAACAAGCCAATGCTATCACCTTGAGGAGTGGAACCCATTACAAAGGCCCTGAAATGATAAGGGATGCAACCAATGAAAGCTTGGAAGTTGCTGAACAAAGTTCGAAAAAAGGCGAAAAAGCAGCTGAAATAGAGGTTGCTCGATCGAGCAGCACCCCCTTGCTCGATCGAGCAACCCAGAAAATTTGCTCAAATTTGTCTCGGGAAGTTTCTGACAGCTACAGTACACCAAAACTCGATCGAGCAATTCCTATGCTCGATCGAGCAACCCCTGATCAGGATGAAAATACTTCCAATTCATCTTCCAAAGCTAAAGAAGCCGAGCCCATTGTCATTGCACTTCCTTTTCCGCACCGCCAACATAAATCCAAGCTTGATAAACAGTTTGGGAGGTTTATGGAGGTGGTCAAGAATCTACAAGTGAGTGTACCTTTTACCGAGTTGATTACTCAAGTGCCGGCTTATGCAAAGTTCATGAAAGATATATTGACAAGGAAGCGGTCCTTTAATGAAGTGGAGACGGTTGCATTTACTGAGGAATGCAGTGCTGTGTTGCAATCAAGATCACCACCTAAGCTAAAGGATTCAGGGAGTTTTTCTATTCCTTGTAATATAGGTTGCTTGACAATTGATAAAGCCCTTTGTGATTTAGGGGCTAGTGTTAGTGTAATGCCATTTTCTATATGCAAAAAGCTTAATATGGGTCAACTTACTGTTACAAACATGACCTTACAAATGGCCGACCGTTCTATTAAACACCCTTTGGGGATTTTAGAAGACGTACCGGTTAGAGTAGGGAAGTGTTTCATACCAGTTGACTTTGTTGTCTTAGATATGGCTGAGGACACCCAAATTCCTATCATCTTGGGACGACCATTCCTCCATACTGCGGGGGCGGTTATAGATGTTAAGAATAGGAGACTTACACTAACAGTGGGGGATGATACAATTACTTTTAACTTAGACAATGCCATGAAACATCCCATGTTAGAAGAGACATGTCATAGAGTCGATATTGTTGATATAACCATTGATGACTGTCTTTCTTTGTGTTTGAATAGGGATCCTCTGGAGATCGCCTTAATTTCCAGCACTGCTGAAGCTGGAAGCTCACGGAATGAAGAAGTAGTTGCCATGGAAAAACTGCTGACAGGAGAGGATTGCAAGTTACAGAAGGTTTATAGCTTAGGTAACCCCACTAAGGTTATCGAGGTAAAGAAACCTGAACTTAAACCCCTCCCCTCTCATCTTAAATATGTTTTTCTTGATTCCCATAAGATGAATCCTGTAATTGTCAGTGCTAGCCTATCTGAAAGCCAACTTTCTGATTTATTGGTGGTTTTAAAAAGGCACAAAAAGGCTATAGGCTATAGCATTGACGATTTACAAGGTATTAGTCCTGACTTTTGTATGCACCGTATCCACTTAGAAGAAGACCATAAACCTTGTAGGCAGGGTCAGCGTCGTTTGAACCCCACTATGCAAGAGGTAGTTAGAAAAGAGGTGCAGAAATTGTTAGATGCGGGAATCATATTTGCTATTTCGGATTCCAAGTGGGTCAGTCCTGTTCAGGTAGTCCCTAAGAAGGGATGGACTACGGTCGTCACTAATGAGAAAAACGAGCTCATATCTACTAGACTAGTGACTGGGTGGAGGATGTGTATTGACTATAGGAGGCTGAATGTAGCCACTAGGAAAGACCACTTCCCTCTTCCATACATTGACCAAATGTTAGAGCGTCTAGCGTGTCATAAGTATTTTTGTTATCTAGACGGCTACTCGGGATTCTTTCAAATCCCCATCCATCCTGACGATCAGGAAAAGACTACCTTCACATGCCCTTATGGTGTCTTTGCTGACCGAAGAATGCCTTTTTGGGTTATGTAATGCCCCCGCCACCTTTCAACGTTGTATGATGGCTATATTTTCTGATTATATCGAGTCTATTATGGAGGTCTTTATGGATGACTTCAGTGTTTATGGGACCAATTTTGATGGTTGTTTAGCTAATCTGACTAAGGTCTTGCAACGTTGTGAGAAAAGCAATCTTGTTTTAAACTGGGAGAAGTGCCACTTCATGGTAACTGAAGGGGTGGTACTTGGTCATTTGGTGTCTGGACGAGGCATCCAAGTGGATAAAGCTAAAGTGGAAGTGGTTGCGCAATTACCGTACCCGGTGAATGTTAAAAGTGTTAGAAGTTTCCTTGGTCATGCGGGGTTCTATCGCCGTTTTATTAAGGATTTTTCAAAGATTGCTCAACCAATGACTAAGCTTCTCCACAAGGATGCCCCGTTTGTCTTTACTGATGAGTGTGTTAAGTCTTTTGACAGGATTAAACAAGCTCTAATCTCAGCTTCTATTATCCAGTCTCCTGATTGGACATTGCCGTTTGAGATAATGTGTGATGCCAGTGACTATGCAGTTGGGGCTGTTTTGGGGCAAAGGAAGGATAAGGTGCTACATGCAGTTTACTATGCCAGTAAGACTTTGGATAATGCGCAAGTTAACTATGCTACCACTGAAAAGGAGTTACTTGCAGTTGTCTTTGCTTTGGATAAGTTTAGAGCCTATCTTGTGGGTTCTAAGGTGATAGTCTATACTGACCATGCAGCACTGAAATACTTGTTGGCTAAGAAGGAAGCCAAACCTAGGCTTATTCGTTGGATCTTGTTGCTACAAGAATTTGATTTGGAGATCCGGGATAAGTCGGGTGCTGAGAATGTGGTAGCTGACCATTTGTCCCGTCTGAGGTTTGAAGAGGGAGAGTCCATCCCCATTGATGATTCGTTTGCTGATGATCATCTTCTTGCCATTACCATGGAGACTCCATGGTTTGCCGATTATGCCAACTTTTTGGTTGGGGGAATTATGCCTCCAGATCAATCCTATCAGCAAAAGAAGAGGTTTCAACACGATGTCAAGAGGTATTTTTGGGATGATCCTTATCTATTCCGGGAATGTGCCGACGACATTTATCGACGATGTATTCCAGAGGGTGAGGTACATGCCATCCTTTCTCATTGTCACTCTTCTTCATATGGCGGTCATAATGGTCCCTCAAGGACGTTTGCTAAAGTTATGCAGTCGGGTTTTTATTGGCCGACTATTCTCAAGGATGCTACTACTTTTGTCTGTTCTTGTTACGCATGTCAAAGGACGGGTAACATTTCTCAAAGGCATGAGATGCCTCAAACGGGTATTTTGGAAGTTGAGATATTCGATGTTTGGGGTATTGACTACCAAGGGCCATTCCCATCTTCCCATGGTAACCAATATATTCTAGTAGCAGTTGATTATGTCTCTAAATGGGTGGAAGCCATTGCCACTCCTACTTGTGATGCCAAAGCAGTTATCAAGCTGTTTCAGAAGATCATTTTCCCACGATTTGGGGTTCCTCGTGCTCTCATTAGCGATGGAGGAAAGCATTTCAATGAACGTCATCTTAATTCTTTATTGAAGAAATATGGTGTTACACATCGTCGGGGGTTAAGTTATCATCCGCAGACAAGTGGTCAGGTAGAGGTTTCTAATAGGGAGATTAAGTCAATCCTTGAGAAAGTCGTGAGTAAATCCAGGAAGGATTGGAGTCGTAAGCTTGATGACACTTTATGGGCTTACCGAACTGCTTTTAAGACTCCCATTGGTGCTTCTCCATACCGGTTAGTCTATGGCAAGGCGTGCCATTTACCGGTAGAACTTGAGCATAGGGCTATGTGGGCCCTAAAAGAGCTTAATATGGATCCCTCACTGGCGGGTGAGAAACGACTTATGCAGTTGAACGAGCTTGATGAGTTTCGATTGCATGCCTATGATAGTGCTCGGGTTTACAAGGAGAAGACAAAGAAATGGCATGACAAGCATATCATGCAGCTGGAATTTAAAATTGGTGATAAAGTATTATTATTTAACTCCCGTTTGCGTTTGTTTCCAGGTAAACTCAAGTCCAGATGGTCGGGACCGTTCACAGTTACCGAGGTAAACAAGTTTGGGTCGGTTTCACTACAAACCGACAAGGGTGAGGTTTTCAAAGTCAATGGTCAACGCTTGAAGATCTACTATGATGGAGCATTTATTGGAGTGATAGAGGCCGTCGACCTTTTCACTCTTGATAAATCCCCATGACTTTGAGGTAACACGGTCGTGCGGGACCGATATAAACCAGCGCTAACCGGGAGGCAACCCGGCATTTACTTGTATTTCATTTGTAAATTTTATTTTTCGATTAGCCTAATTATTAATGTCATAGTTTAATTAGATTTCGTTTGGATAGTTAACATATTTGTGCTTTATTGAGTGCGGTGAGGGAGCGATCTAACGATTTTATTGAGTGATTACAGCTAATACAATCGGAAATCGCTTTAATAATGAAGACACGAAAAGAAAGAAAGGAGAAAGGAATCGAAAAAGAGAAAAATCAGCAACTCACGGGTTGCTCGACCGAGCAATATCTGCTCGATCGAGTTTTTACACATCCCACACATCAGCCACTTCAAAGAACTCCAAAATCCAGATTTCTTTGGTTGCTCGATCGAGCAAGATCCTTTGCTCGATCGAGTCGGCCGGTTTGAACCGGTCCCGAGGGCTAATAAGCAGGTTTTTCCAACTTTCTTCTTATTCTTCTTCATATTTCGCCCTCTTTCTTCTCTCCCTCACCCTTATTCTCTCATATAACTCCCTCAAACTCACTCATATCTTCAATTCATCATCAATCTTGCATCAACAAACATTAATTTACTTGTTTCAAGCTCAATTTGTGAAGAAATTAATCCTCTTGCTCCCTTATTTTACCCAAATTGTGAATCTAGGGTTTGTTTCTTATTTCTTCAATTTTGTGCTTCTAATTTGTTGTTGTTGCTTCCTAGCTTTGTTATTTAGTAATTATTCACTCTTACATTGCTAATTGCTCCGTCTTTCTTGCGTTTTAGACTCAAATTTGAATTTTTTTCGAGTTAGGGTTAGCTACTCCGTCTTTTGAGCATAGAGTTGTGTTTGTTGTGTTTTATTTACTTTAATTAGCTATGTCTAGGCAAGAAGGAACTAGTAAGCGTCGTAGAGCACCCCGTATTGTTCGCCAACCCGACATAGAAGCAATTCCGAGTAACCCCGACTACCCTTGGATCGTTTTCAACACACAAGAGCAGCATGACCGGTTTGCTTTGCTTATGGGTCGTCCTATGGACCCTACTCGCTGTGTGTGCCCCAACGTTCTTGATTCACTCGGTTTTGGGACTGCCATGTTTGATTTGTTTCACCGAATCGGGTTTGGGGGGCTATATTCCCTTAATGAGCTTTCTTATCGACC
>JAIUZE010049630.1:0-18543 GCA_022085475.1 Heliosperma pusillum
TGTCCTCCACAGTTAGTGCAATAACATAAATAAATCTCTGTAGGTTCACAGGGTATACTTTGTATAATAATCAGTTGATTAACGTTTATCAATAACGGTTGGCTCGCTAGAAGTTTGACGTTATTGTCATTTTATTATGGCGGTGATCAACTGGTCCCTATAAGTCACACCTATAGGATGTGTCTGAGAGATGTGATTATATGAATAATATAGTCATATTGATGCCTTATACGAGTAAAAGGTTAGTCGATGTATTTGACTAAAAGGTTAGTCAAAAATGATGATGATAGACGGATTAAACTGTTAATTCGTAAATTGAATATAAACTGTTATATTTAATTAATGTAAATAATGTTAGCTTAAACGAACTAATCAATTAATTCGTGATTAAATATAAACCGTTATATTTAATTAAGCAAATGTATTACTCGTAATAATTATTGTAAATATTGTCAGACATGTATTAATAAATCGACTGCAAAAGGTTGAGTGGACTTATTAATAAGATGACGATATTAGTGACGATAATTATAATAATACAATGGATGTTATTTACTATGTATGACCGAAAAATATGAAGCAATAAATGGATATATCTACTCGGTCCAAATCGGTTTGGAAAGGATCCGAATTGCAATTTCTTATTTTAGGAAAACCTAGCTAGTTTGATTAGGAGGGAATAAAAAGAAAAATACCTAGTGTTTTGAAGATGTATGTGTGACGGCACAAACAAAACACAAGGGTGATTTTTCTCTCAATTTTTCTCTCTAGATCTATCATCAAACCTCACATAAAATTAGCGGTAATTTTTGTATAATCGTTCTAGCACGATTAAGGCATATCAAGGAGCATGTTGGGTGCAACTAGTAGGAGATATCATACTTTTGATATTGTTCTTAGGCCTATTTGCAAGGACCAAAGGTTGATTTTTATCTATTATTCATATCGTTATTTTCATATATGACTCGTTATTTCGTATCTTATAATTTTGTTATAATCCTGAAATTTAGAGGAGAAATATACGGATATTTTCCCACACATTCCAGATATACTTTGCCCATGCCACTTCCTGAACTTTGTTCCTCAAAAGCTCATAACCATTGCTAACAGAGTAGCCATTAGCATCTGCTATCCATTGATCAGCACAATAACCAATAGCTAACACATCCCTAACTCTACAAACAGACTTCCAACCTATACTTACATCCACAGCAGGGTTATAAATAGAGAATTGGATACCTTTTAAGTACACCTGATGAACCCATTTAACCCATAAGCTATCAGGCTTAGTATAGATCCACCAGACCAGCTTTCCAATTGTAGCAGTGTTCCAGACAATGCTATTCCTTATTCCCAGCCCACCTTCAGCCTTAGGAAAGCAAATCTTTTCCCAGCTAACAAGTGGATTCTTCATATAATCAGCTTTCCCATCCCAAAGATAATTCCTGCATAAAGAATCAATCTTCCTTATAACTCCTTTAGGAATTATAACAATATTAGCCCAATAAGTATAAAGAAATGTGAGCACAGAGTTAACAAGAACAAGCCTTCCTGCATAGGAGAGGAATCTAGCACCATAACTCCTAATTCGAGCCATAACCTTATCAATCAGCACCTGGCAATCCTTCTTGGTCAATCTACCAGCAGTGATGGACAAACCAAGATACTGAAATATGGCAAATGGATGTCAAAACCGCCTTCCTAAATGGGTATTTAGAGGAGGAAGTGTATATGATACAACCCGAGGGTTTTGTAGATCCAAAAGATCCTAACAAAGTATGCAAGCTTAAGAGATCCATTTATGGTCTTAAGCAAGCATCGAGAAGTTGGAACCATCGTTTTGATCATGTTATAAAAGAAAATGGTTTCACTCAAAGTGTCGAAAAACCATGTTTATACATGAGATTTAGTGGGAGAAATGTTGTCTTCCTTATATTGTATGTAGATGACATACTTCTCATTGGGAATGATTTACCAATGCTTACCTCTGTCAAGGGGTGGTTGGGAAATCATTTTCAAATGAAAGATTTAGGAGAAGCAAAATGCATATTAGGTATCCGGATCTATAGAGATAGATCCAAGAGGACATTGGCTTTAAGTCAGGAATCTTATGTGGATAAGATTCTTCGACGATTCAACATGGACAAATCCAAGAGAGGTCTTGTTCCTATGGGTAGTGGGATCTTTTTGAGCAAGTCTCAATCACCCACCGAACCTGAAGAGGTTGAACACATGAAATCGTTCCCCTATGCTTCTGCCGTAGGATCGATCATGTATGCCATGATATGCACACGTCCTGATGTCTCGTATGCTTTGAGCATGACAAGTAGATATCAAGGTAATCCAGGTGAGAGTCACTGGATAGCCGTAAAGAATGTCCTTAAGTACTTGAGAAGGACTAAGGATACATTCTTAGTGTTTGGAGGAGAGTCTGAATTATGTGCTAAGGGTTACACTGATTCAAGTTTCCAAACCGATAGGGATGATATGAAATCTCAAGGTGGCTTTATTTAAATGATAAATGGAGGTGCGGTTAGTTGGAAGAGCTTCAAAGAGTCAGTTATTGCGGATTCTACAACGGAGGCTGAGTACATTGTAGCATCTGAGGCTGCTAAGGAAGCTGTTTGGATAAGGCAGTTTTAGAGGGGCTAAGGGTAGTTCCTTCTGCCAAAGATCCTATCACGATCTTTTGTGATAACAGTGGGGCGATCTTTCAAGCTAAAGAGCCCAAGTCTAGTAATAAGTCTAGACATGTACTTAGAAAATTTCATGTTATAAGAGATTACATTGAAAGGAAGGAGATTGCGATATGTAAGGTTGGGACAAATGATAACATTTCTGATCCCTTAACCAAGCCCTTATCGCAGGCTAAGCATGACCAACATGTTGTTTCCATGGGTCTTAAACGCATGCCAAATTTGTATTAGATTATGAGATATGAAATAAAAATTGTGTTTTTATTAATCATATGTGATAATCACTTTTATCGTTTGAGTTATATTTTTAACTTTTATTTGTAACTTTGTTATATCCAAATGGGTTGTAGAGACAATTGGACCCCATTAAAGTGAACTGGATTAACATCGTATTGACCCATAGTCACTTATATGAAGTGACACCTCGAAGTGACTATATTGTGGTGCGATTGATGGCAAGTTCAAGTGTCATAGGGTCATGGGGATGACCAATCGATCACATAGGCAGACTGTATGAGACACTCTGTCGGGAAGTGACCGCTTATAGAATTCTGGCAATTCTTGTAGCCTGGTCGTAGCAAGACCTACTAGTATTCTTTTGAGTCAATTCTTTGACTAAAGACTGTTCGCCTAAGGTGGCACACTTTCAGAGTGACTTTGATTTATGCTTTACGACCTTCGTAACTGGGGTCAAATGGGCATCTTTTGGGTCATGATGAGCCGTGGCTATGCAAAGGGAATAGTGCGATAGGAATTGTCCACCCCTTGTCAGGGTTGTTTTTAAATCTCAAGGCCACTCGAGGAGGAGTAAGCTGAAAATGCGTGGCCACGCTCGGAAGGTATCTATGGTAGATAATTCCGGTCAGACAGTTACTCTCCAGATCGAGGAAACCACTCTTGATATGATCAAATGCAAGTACGACCTGCAAGACACCTTGCATTGAGTGGGAGATTTGTAATAGGACAAGAGAATTGGTGACGCACACTTGTCTCGGACAAGTGGGAGATTGTTGGAGTAAGTGTCCTCAACAATAGTGCGATCACATAATTAAATCTCAATAATAAGAATACAAAGGGATGATGAATATTATAGTCAACTGGTCAACATAAATCGGTAACGATTGGCTCATTTGAGTTTGACGTTACTGTCGTATGACGGTGGTGATCAACTGATCCCTTGAGGTCACACCTAAAGGACAATCGCCTAATCATGTACATTAATTAATTGTATATTGATACAGATTAATTAATCCCTTAAAATGAACTAAGTTTAAATTGTGAGTGAGAAATATATCTTATTGTAATATGATTAAATAAGATTCATTTTGGTAATTTAATTGTTATATTACTAAGAATGCATCATGTACATTAATTAATTGTTATATTACTAAGAATGCATTATCGCCTAATCACATGTTACATGTCACATGTCACATATGTGACAAATGACAAATTGCAAAAACAAAATGGACACCCATTTTATATGGGTGCACCGGTTTTGTGGTGATGGTGGGTAGGTTTTTAGTTTGTAATTTTATTCTAATTAATAATTAGAACAAATCATTACTACAATGACCCATACACTCAACCTCACATTGTTAAGAACAATATGAAAATGACAACACCCCACCCATGTGGGGTGTGTGTGTGACCGGCTATAGAAAGCCAATATAGGGCTTGTTTTTCCTCTTATTTATTCTCATACACTATCTCACATAATTCATTCATGCAAAATCTCTACTTCTCTCTAACCTCTCACTAAACTTAAGAAGTTCATATAATACTTTGAGTTCATATATTCTAATAAAATTACTAGTGTAGTAATAGAGTTATTAGATTTATTTTAAAGGGTTACTACTAATAATACTAGTGTAGTATTTTAGTAGAGATAAAAAGGGGTAGTCTTGGGTGCAACTAATTGGAGAGTTTCTACTTTGAAACTTGGAAGATCATCCTCATATTACTAGCTCAAGAACAATATTTGAAAGGAGTTCAAATATTGTGCCCATATTTTCATAATCAATGTAAGAAATGGTTCTTTCCTTTATATTTTGTTATGCATGCATAAGGTCCAAATAGTTTAAGAGTAAACTATTAATAAGATGATATTAGAAATGTCTAATATCGAGTTTAAGAAACTAACATAGCACTGATAGACGACTTTTGCAACTCAATGAGCTAGAAGAATTTCGTTTGCAAGCTTACGAGAATTCTAGGATATATAAAGAGAAAACGAAGCGTTGGCACGACAAGAGGATAATGAGAAAAGAATTTAATGTCGGTGACCAAGTACTTCTTTTCAACCCCCGTTTGAAAATTTTTCCGGGAAAACTTCGATCACGATGGTCTGGACCATTCATTGTCACATATGTCAGCAAATACGGTTATGTGGAAATAATGGCTAGCAATGGTGAAAAATTCAAAGTCAATGGACACAGACTGAAACTCTACTATAGCAATTCTATCATCGGATGCTTAGATATTGTCTATATAGAGCATCAATCCCCAACTGGATGATTTCATAGAAAAATTCGTCGAGCGAGACGTTAAACCAGCGCTTCTCGGGAGGCAACCCGTGTTTTCCCTTTCTTTTTGCATTTTATTTTTGCTTTCCCTTTTTCGTTGTTTTGTTAGATTTCTTTGCAGATGAAAGAGTTTTTGCAGAATGTATAAAGACCTTCCTTGTCAAGTCCAAAAGACTAGCTTGGGGGAGTCCGCGCTCACTAGTAAGCTTCATTCTTCTTTCATTTATTTCCTTTTTTACCCTTCTTCCCATTAAGCATCTCGTTGCATATTTAGCCTTTTTGCTCACATTGAGGACAATGTGATGTTTAGCTTGGGGGAGGAATTGCATTTTCCCATTTTGCATTTTAGTTGTTTATATTTTTCAAATTTTGAATAAGAAAAGAGAACAAGTTAAAAAGAAAATTTTAAAATTTTGAACACAATTGAATGCTTTTCATGCTTTGCTTGCTTGTTTACTATGCTATCATGTTACATTTCCCAAACTTAGAGCTTTCAAAAGATAATGATTCAATATTCATTGAATTGTGCATACATGGGGAAGTCTTGTACACAGTAGGCATGGAATGAATCTATAGATGAGTACGCTTGATCTTGACATTTGGCAAGTTACATATATTGTAAGGTAGAACCTCCTTAGACTGGAACATCTATACCCAGTCTCATTTAGGTGTGTGTAGTTCTCCTTGTGATGTGTGTCATGTCACAACCCATAAGTATGGTTCTCATTTCATTTCTATAAGCATTGCATTCATGATTCACTAAGATTTGAAGCCTTTTTCACTTTGAAATACCCCTCAAAATAAGCCCCTTCATACAAATGTTTCACAAAATAATAGCTACATATAAAAACTGCCTACCTTTTGAGCTAGTAGCTAGACTATGGTCTATGGGTGCTCTTCTGAGAAGATTTTGTTCCTTAACGTCAAAGTGAATTTGGAGAACGAAAAATGTTCAAGAAGTGATGTTCAAAAGAAAAGAAAAGAAACGAAAAAAAATGAAAAAATCGAAGAAAAAAAGAAAAAGAAATAAAAGGAGTAGTTGTGAGTATCTCCTCAAAATGTCAAATCAATAGTAGGAGTTTACCCTTGTGTTTCGTGTGTAATAAGCCAATCCGTTACTTCTGGCTTCGTTATTCGTCTTTTGGGAATTAACCGAAAGTTTGGACTGAGTATTCATTTATCATTGGTCAGTTGCTAGCTCATTCTAACCTTCACATTGACCATAACTATTTATCCACCTTTCACCCATTTCCCAAAGCCTTTTTCTTATTTTTCGGCTTCTTTTCTATGTGCATTGTGATCTTTGACTTGTGTTTTGAATTGTTTACCATATTAGACTGCGGACACATTTTCATAAGTCGTAGATAGGTGAGTGTCTAAAAAAAACATTTACATATTAAGAAATCACCTTTTACATACAATGAGTGTTCGAGTGTGCCGTGAGAGTCCATTTGTCAAAAGATCATGCAAGAGCCGAAAATTCTATAGTGAAATTCTTTGTGCTACGCCGTTATGTAAATCTCAGCCATGTTTATGCATCATTCTTGCCCACGTTGTTTTTGGGTTATGATTCATTATGTTTCAAAAGTTTTTTTACGTTGAGATTTGTTTCTTGATGGTGTAGTAGCCAATGCTCGCAATGCCCTTGTCCTGGTATTGTTTGTTATGTTTGCTTGAGGACAAGCAAAGGTTTAGCTTGGGGGAGTTTGATAAGTGAATATTTGTATGATTTTAACCCCCATTTTAGCTCAGTTTTGTATGTCATTTGTGCTTTGTTAAGCCATTTTATGAGCTAATATCGTCTTCTAGGCGAATTCCTGTGTTCTAACCTGTTTTGTAGGGAAAGTGACGTTTCTACGCCCTTTTTCTGTATTCCCGAGCATTTTCCTAGAACCCAACGATTTGAAGAAGCAAGCTTGACCATGTCAAAGGCATTTCAAGAAGGTTCACCAAATCAGAAGAAAGAAGAAGTAAAGACGATGTCGCAGTTGTCGGAAGATCAATCAATTAGGCGGAATAATTCATCGCTTTACATCAAACCCTATCAACAAACCCGATTGAAGAGGTCAAGGGGGATGATGGAAGTCAAGTCATAAGCAAAGGGAGATGAAACGATAGTCAAAGCTTCTAGATGACAACTTACCCGATCGGGTAAGTGTGTACCCGATCGGGTATCTCTGCTCCTTCGAGCAAATTGCTTCAACTTCCTCCTTTTGTCCTATATGTTCAATGCTCGACCCCTTCCCCACGAAACCCTAATGCTATATAAAGGATGCTCCAGCCACTCTTCTCAACACACAATATCTCATCTCACACACAACATCTCTTCTCTTCTTACATTTCTCTTTAGTTTAGAAATTCTAGTTTAGATCATTTTTGTTCTTTCGTCTTTAGTTCTTAGTTTATATCTATCCATTCTACATCAAAACCTTAGTTTAGATCAATAATAATTTCAATCTTTGTAATCTACTTTGTTGGGTTCAAGTGTTGTAATTCAAGGAACGATTATTCTATGCAAGGGATTTCTATTACTGTTATCGCTTTCGTTGTTGATCGTCACCTAGGTATTTCCAGTTTATCCTTTGTTTAATGTCCTTATTGTTTTCTATTTGATTATTATCTTCTATTCATATTATCTTAGATTCATTTTTGTGTTGTTATAATCGTAATTTCATTTCTTAGATTATCAATTAGCGTCGTTATTATCGCCACATAGAGAGTCTTAAAACATTGTCAAAATCAACTAAACATGTCTATCCTAGTTTTTATTATCACCATCATCTTAGATATAAACATTATCATGAGTGAGTAGTCACCTTTCTAGGGTGTAGGGTAGCCATGTTAGATTGATTAAAAGATGATAATTGGATAAAAGAAATTGTGCTTTTAAAACATTGTGTCTATGCATGTTTGGACTTTAACGATAGTTGACGATTCCTGATCAAAATCATTGACTAGCATGGAATTCCTTTCCAAGGTAGAGATACGCGAATTGAATAGACATAGCATTACATGGTGGATTAAGACCTAGTAAATTGCCTAAAAGCCTGCTAGACCATCTGATCTATGATTGTAATGAACACATCATTCTTACGAACTTACAATGAATTATTTGCATATCCTAAATCCAATTTCATGAATATGTCAATCTACATGTGTGAACCTACTTCCCTAGATGCTTTCCATCATTGTTAATTCATCATTTGCTTTATTGCTTTCATCTTCATTTGTTTATATTTTATTTTCATTTATGCTTTTTGTTAGTTTAGAAATTAAAACTCCAAAACCCAGAAACTCATTAGATAAAACCCAATTGCGAGACACTTCACATTCTTTAGGAAACACCATCTCCCTGAGGATCGACCCCTACTTCCCTAATTACATTAATTTGTTATTAGCCTAGTCTGGGTAATTTATCTTTGTATCGGGCTTGCGACAGGCTCGGTCATGCCCCAATCGACAGTGGCCGAGCTTTAAGGGGACGCTTTGGTCCTTCAATGCAGATTGCGAATTCAAATCTTATGATGATTTGCCTTTCCTTGGTGACGTGTCTGGGCTAACTTTCACGACTGGACATTCCTTTGTTCACTAGATGACACGTGGAATTTTTCTTTACGCATGCAGGTTATGTTGGGCATTGAATGTCCTTGTTTTTGCTATAAAAATAATATTTGGTTCACTTTGTGAATTCACACAATCATCACAACTTCCCTATCCGTCCTTTGATGATTAGTAATGTCAGGGAGGCCTTCTAATGAGTCCTTTGAGTCGGGCTTGGTCAGAACTCTAACCAAGCTCCTTCGGAAGTCTTTTTCCCGAGTCATGCGACTTTTGCGTCCGTTGGTTCAGCTAAGATGGGTTCCTTAACTAGGACGTTGTAGTTGGTGCTCGCTCCAAGGCCCCTATCAGTGCTTCCAGATACTTATGTGGAAGTGTGGACACCGCCCACGATTAAAAGCCAAAGGACGAGGGACCTTACGAAAACACAAAAAAAGAAACGTGCTAGGAAGGGGGTATTTCACGATTTACATACTCGAACTACCATGAATTCCTCTCGTTGATGGCAACCTTCTTAAATTGATTTGAATAAGACATTATGTAATACTCAATGTTAACCGAAGACGTTATTCGGGTGGGATACCCCTTTGAAAGATCCATTGATAGATCTAAATTATTAGTGCTTAAAGGGATTGAAAGTATTACTCAAATCACAATGTGCACTTTCTTTTTTGATAGTTATCCAAAAAGAACTTCACAGTTAAGGGTGCTTGGCTATGAGTAGTCTTAGCATAGGTGACCTCTTGGGAAGGTTCTCGGGATGGACATGAGTGAGGACAAAATGCGCTGAAAAGGATATTGGTTGATCACTGGGACACGTACAAATCCTAGCGAGCACCTTAAGTAAGCGCTCCTGACTAAGGGTTTGGGTCGCGGTGTTACACATTGTCTCAAAAAATAAAGTATTTGCCACATAAATCCGCTCATATTGTAATAAGCATTATATATGCGATTCAGTATGTTGCAAAATACAATATTAATTGATTGTCTTATCAACTCAAATTAAGGTTTTTTTTATGAAATCAATTTTGACTAAAGAATAACGACTGGCCCTTATTTAAAAGACCCATATTAAGATACTTGACAAAAAATGTAATATGTTAGTAAACCAAAAGAAAACGATGTAAAATAATATAAAAGAGAATTAAATAATAAAAATATATACTAAACCAACGCTAGTTCGATTTATTAAATTACTCATATATATATATATATATATATAAATATATATATATATATATATATGTCATTGAGTGTGAAAGATATGTATTAAAGCAAACACATTTTTACCATCAGGAAATGGTGATAAGAAAAGATCGACTCATTAAGGACAAATAGACGTTTCAATTTTATTTACAAGTTAAATTAATTTAACCTATATGTCTAATTATTTCTCTTAATTAACTACCAATCATGGAATTTTGTAACCCGGTCATTTTTCCGATTTATCTTTATATTCGTATTTTATTTTCGCTTCGTTTACTTATTCAGTTAACTCGTATTCTATTTATATTCCGAGTTAGTTCGTTGGACTTCAGAATTTATTTCTAACGAGTCCCTTTTCGTCTTATTAATTTATATTTATAGTCTTATATATTCTATTTTTATTTATGAGATTTAATTCTTGATTTACGGTTTAATTTAATTATTTAATAAACTCTGTTCTAAGTCGATTTTTAGTCCTGTTGATACCCATATCTGTCGATATTGGAATTTATAAGACTCTAACCCAACACCTGATGATGATAGGACAATATTTAATATAAGACTCCAGCCCAACACCCAAGTGAAATAACGTCAAAATTAGCTATATATATTATGAGATATTTAGCTTTAAAGTTAAGGGAATGAATCTGAAATGTCAAGAGTGACTTAAACTTGTATTTTGTACATATACGCATGTCCCTCCTATATGTAGATACCTCGAAACTACACCTTCCGCCAACCACCTAGTGATGATTGGGCCGCATGTTTGGTTTACGAAACGATTTATGACAATTCGTAAGTTTGTCGTTAAGTCATAGCTCAAATACTTGTGTCTACCCATTGGTCGTCATCTACGTGCCGATATGGTCATTTTGACAGTCATTAGAGTTTATTTGGAGTCCGGGTAAAAAACCGTTTCATTTTCTATAAACCGTCTTTTGAAACCGGGTCTGAACGCTCGAGAATATTCCGGATATTTTAAATATTTCAAAACTTATCTTTTTTGGTAAAATATATATGTATTTTATTTAGAAAAGAATAGAAATCAACCGCTATTCCAAAAAGAAACGCGGAATTTTTTTTAAGTAGGAAACTACTTGGGAAATGACGCAGCGGGTGGTGCGCCTCTTCCAAGAGTTGCAGTGCCTGCTACGTCTCTTCTGTAACACCCCGTGTTTTTATAATAAATGTTATCCAAAAACTTATTTATTAAAATAATTATTTTGCGAGTTTAATTATTTAATGCGTATTTAACACTTGCGATCTCTATTTTTGTTATTTCCCATTTTTACCTCATTTGGAAGGGTTAAAATGTCCGTGCACGATTTTATTATTTTAATTTAATAGCTACTTTTCTTATATGAGCTCTCTCAGCGCTTTAATTATATTAAATCCGATTTGTAATTAGATAATTCATCTTGTGAGCTAATGGGTCAAAAGCCCACTTAAACTCTCTTATAAATAAAACCCTACTCTTTTGTGCGTTACCACTGTGCGCCGTGATTGTCTCTTCTCCCCATCTTTTCATTCTTCTCCATTTAACTCTTACAACTTTCTTCATCCAAATTAAATATAAATATATATTTACAATCGTGGCTCTTACCTCTACAATATATTCTATTCATATTATTTTTAAGGGACTCGATTGTATGGTGTTTAGACCTACGTTTAGGGTTTATATATTTGATGGTAAATAAGAAGAATAAGATAAATATGTCTTTCTTTTGGGGCGTTTTTGGAGGAGGATTTGTGTAGCACAATATTAATGGCGTTTTTATGACGATGAAGATTATTTTGCGGTCTTTATTACGTAATAAAGGTAACTAGGTGTTTCCTTTAATTATGTTTATAGAAAGTGAATTATTAACATGATATAATGATTGATTGTATGATTAATTGTTTGTGTGGTTATTTATGCTTATGACTCACATGTTTAATTGCGTTTAATATTTATGTTATTATTCTATTTTCAATTATTCTTTTCGTGTGCGAACTAGGGTTCAAATCGCGAACCCAACGTCGTTAGTAGTAGCGCGGTCGTGGAGTTGTCATGGCCTAGTGTTTCGGCCTCCTCCTTGTGGGAGAGGCTACGGTTTGCTTCTGTTGAGGAATTACGGTTTTGTTTACATCATTAAGGTTATAGCATATTAAACTATAACTGTGTATGTAAGCTACCTGCAATGAAACTATTCAGAAAACAAGCTAAACTATGACAATTTGAACTAAGGTTAGACACTTGGAGATTGCTCTGTTTTTGTTGAATGACTCAAGGCATTCCTTTGTGAAATTGAAAGGTGCATCCTTGAAAAAGAGCTAAGTCAGGGGCTTGGCTATCTTTGAAAAATCTTTTATAAATCGTCGGTAGAAACCGGCGTGGCCAAGGAAACTCCTGATTCCTTTCACATTAGCAGGGGGTGGCATCTGTTCAATAACTTGGATCTTAGCCCGATCCACTTCTATACCTCTTTCTAAAACGATGTGACCTAAAACTACACCTTCGTTCACCATGAAGTGACACTTTTCCCAGTTGAGAACAAGGTCGACTTCTTCACAGCGTTTTAGAACTCTGGACAGATTTGTCAAACAATGATCAAAGGAAATGCCATAGACGCTAAAATCGTCCATAAATACTTCCATGATAGATTCAACAAAATCTGAGAAGATACTGGTCATGCAACGCTGGAAAGTGGCAGGTGCATTACACAAGCCAAATGGCATTCTGCGACAGGCGAAAGTACCATAGGGACAGGTGAAGGTGGTTTTCTCTTGGTCCGTAGGGTGGATAGGGATTTGGAAAAATCCTGAGTAACCATCTAGATAACAGAAATACTTGTGACAAGCTAACCTCTCTAGCATTTGGTCAATGAAGGGTAGAGGATAGTGATCTTTCCTAGTTGATTGATTCAGCTTTCTATAGTCAATACACATACGCCATCCCGTCACAATCCTTGTGGGGATGAGCTCATTCTTCTCATTTTTGACTACTGTTGTTCCTCCTTTCTTGGGAACAACTTGAACAGGTCTAACCCATTTAGAGTCAGAGATTGCATAGATTATGCCAGCATCTAGCAATTTCATAGCTTCAGTTTTAACTACTTCCTGCATGTTGGGATTAAGACGGCGTTGACCTTGAATACAAGGTTTTTGGCCTTCTTCTAAATTGATTCTATGCATGCAGAAGTCTGGGCTTATGCCTGTTAAATCTTCGAGTTTGTAACCTATTGCCTTTTTATGCTTTTTCAAGACAGTCAATAGTGAGGTGAACTGATTTTCATCTAGGAGAGCACTCACTATGACTGGGCAATACTCAGATTCATCTAAAAAAGCATATTTTAGATTCGAGGGAAGAGGTTTTAGTTCAGGTTTATGTATTTCTGCCTTGGCAGGAGTATCAATCAAGCTTATGAACTCTTTGATTCCTTCTGACGGTATCTCTTCTCCGGTCAGGTTTTTTTCCAGCTCACTGATCTCAAAATTGTCATTCTCAGAGATATCCTCCAACAACAAGATTGCCTCTAAAGGATCCTCGATTATTGATGGATACAGAGATTTATCAACAATGGAGTCGACAAAATCAATGAAACAGCAAGGCTCCTCTAGCATGGGGCTTTTCATTGCACTATTCAGGTTATAGGTGACTTTATCATCACCTACTTCTAGTGTCAGTTCTCCCTTTTTGACATCGATTACTGCTCCGGCAGTGTGTAAAAATGGCTTTCCTAAAATAATAGGGATTTGAGAATCTTCAGCCATATCTAGCACGATGAAGTTGACGGGAATGAAAAAATTTCCTACTTTGACAGGCGCATCTTTTAAAACTCCTATAGGTTGTTTTAAAGAACGATCTTCCATTTGCAGAGTGACATTGGTGCATTTGAGAATTTCCATATTCAACTTTTCGCATATGGAATAGGGCATGACGCTTACACTGGCACCTAGATCGCAGAGAGCTTTATCGATTGTGTAGGTGCCTATAGTGCAGGGTATAGAGAAACTACCTGGATCTTTTAACTTAGGAGGGGACTTATTTTGCAACAAAGCACTGCACTCAGCTGTGAATCCTATGATTTCAACATCATCTAAAGTCCTCTTCTTAGTTAAGATATCCTTCATGAATTTTGTGTAAGAAGGGATTTGAGTGATTAATTCAGTGAAGGGAACAGTCACTTGGAGGTTTTTAACAACTTCCATGAATTTGCTAAACTGGGTTTCCTTATGATTTCTCCTCAAGCGTTGGGGAAATGGAACTTGGATTTTGATGGGTTCCTTCACAGATTCATCCTTCTTTTCTTTGTTTTCCGCTTCCTTAGCGGTGGATGGTTGGGAATCTTTTTGGCTTTCTACAGGTGTTGGCTCAACTATTGTTTCCTGGGGTTGCTGAGGCTCCTTATAAGTGGTACCACTCCTAAGGGTGATAGCATTAGCGGTGTCCCTCGGTTGCTCACCATGAGGTGGGAGTTGGCCTTATTTCCTTTGGGTAATAGAGGTAGCTAATTGGGCCATTTGAGTTTCAAGCATCTTGAGGGCAACATCTTGAGCTTGATCACTCTTTTGAAGTTGAGCAAACATTGAATCTTGTTTTTGAACAACTTGGAGAAGCATGGATTCAACTTTGCTCAGGCTTGAGTCATTGGGTTGGCTTTGATTTTGGGGTGGTTGGTGTTGAGGTTGGTGTTGGTGTTGGTAAGGTTGATTGAAGTTAGGTTGAAATGGAGGTCTCTGGTTTTGAAAACCAGGTGGATTGTAGGGCTTCTGTTGATGTGGTATGAATGGTTGTTGAATCTGATGGTGGGGATTCTGAATGTTGGTGCTTTTGTAGGACAAAAAAGGATGGTGCTTTGTGTTCTCATTATAGAAGTTTGAGAAAGCATTGCCCTGTCTGTATGTTTGGTAGGCATTGACTTGCTCTAGCGAAATCCTACATTCTTGAAAACTGTGTCCTCCAACCCCACATGTCTCACATACCACTACGTGGTTAGTGAGGTTAACATGTTGCTTGAATTGGGAAGTGTGACACCCTCAAATTTGCGGAAAGAAAAAAATATTTAAATACATAACAAAGGGTGTCATAAATAAAAAGGGTCATTACAATACGGAAATAATATTCTACAAAAGAAATATACAAGACGGGAGACATATCTCCCGTATAAATACGGAAATAAAAGAGTGTATAATAATATACAAACTATGAACCAAATATAGGTCCAAGGTAAATACTTCGCTCGCTAGCTCGTCAATGTACCCCAAATATGCATTCACCACCTGTTCGACCGCATTAAATATAAACACGGAAGCCACAGTCAGTGGGGAGTAACTCCGAGTCCTCCCAGCCACGAAATGTCCAGTTTAATGAAACATGAATAACATAAAAGCAATGTATATGAATAATACAAAACTTTAACATATATGATATGCTTTTCATGTTATGAAACAGATAACTAACAAATAACCTAGCATGTGAAAGCTATCATGTGAAACCGATAATAAACTATAACTCGAGGTACGGAAGCTGGTATGCTAGCTCAGAGGTTCCTCTCAGAAACATGGCCCTGATACACTCAAACCCTAATCAACACAAAATCATGTGAATCAGTTAACAACCGGTAATCCAAACTCTATCAATCCTAGCCGGCTTGCATCTCACCTTCTAGAACTCATAGAATCATACAAACATGAAAGACCAATACCTCTACAAACAGGCATAAGTTCTTAGTGCAGTCAATAGAAGACTTCTGTAACTCGAGGCTATACCACAAGGTAGGAAAACATCCTAGTCCTAGACTGATCAGACCTAGCGACAACAGCTATTCCGTTCCCCGTCCCATGACATAACCGTCTATGAGAAACTCTACTAGGCGACCCCCTAAGCAGAGATTGCTAGTACTTAAGCTGGCTCCAGTCCCAAAATGGATAAGGCAGCCATGCCCCGACTTGGATATAAACCCACCAAGCCGAGACACAAAAGCTATCAAGCGGCGAACATATACTCGTTAAAGATAGTACGGGCCTATCAATGTCATGGTCCAAGATACTCATTTAGAATTAGAATGGTCAAGACGCCATATACTCATAATTCTCTATGGGTACTTAGTCAACACGACACCAACCATATAATTAAACAGTCACGGAAACCATTTCCTAACATGTGACTAATTGCATATAAATCATAATCAAATAACATATCGCCTCATATCTACTAATGCTAATTCATTAATTAAATACAACCTTACTTGAAGACAAATCCCCGACCCGAGTCCCGCGACGGGTCATCAGTCAAATCAGGGCTGACTAGATCTTAGTTTGACCAAACCCGTTGGATCAAACCGGCTAGAAACAGAGTCTTTATCACATAGACATAAAATCAACATATTCATTACATGTTATTCTATTAAAACTTCTAACATTTGAATTAGATTATATTATACCCAAAACCCCGTTTGACTTAAAGGAGATTAACTTAAACTACGGTCTCGTCTTATAATTTCTAACATGTGAGAAATAATAATTTAATGAAAAACCTTTTTAATTAAATATTTTACTTATTAATATTTCTCGCTTGCTAATTATTACAAAACGCGATAAAAATGACGATACCTCAAAAACCGTCACAAGTCCCAAAGTGGGACCCACGGGCTGAGTTGGGCCGGACCCCACTTGGGCCTGGATGGGCCCCACGGCCTGTTTTGGGCAAAATGGGCTGTTTTGGCCTTTTTAACGGTTTTACTAAAAACCGTTTCTAATTATTTCCCGCATGCTTTAACATAATTAAAACCCGTCAAAACAACAATTAAACAATCAAACATTGACACAACCCAAAGACCAAACCCCGGACCCACCATGGACCAGCCCAGACCGGGTCTGAACCGGCCTGGACCGGCCGGTCTGGTCCGGTTCACCACCACCACTAATTCCGGCCACCACTTAAACACCCACCCCAAATTCCACATTAATTCTAACATGTTTTTAATTAACAACATCCATTTTTAAACAATCAAAACAACCATCAATCATACAAAAATCATGATTATGAAGAATCATCCCAATTCATCAAGAACAACCAACATGTTATAAAATCATAAAACACCATAATAACTACTACTTAACATGTTACTAACTAAAAATCATAAAATCATATTAATATGAACAAAAACTAAAGATGAACCAAAACTAAAGAAAAACCAAAGCTATGTAACATTTATCCGTCGAGTAACTCGGAATCGTTACCTTAGCTAGCTAAAATCAAGTAGCACCACAATAATAAGAACTAAGAACTAAGAAACCCGTCTTCTAGTCTTCCCCTAATATATACGAGTCACCAAACTCGTCTTCAAAATCTTCCCCTATAATAAATGACAAGAAAAACATTATTAGAACTTAAAATATGATTTTCCATAATTAAAGTGTTGAAAACGATTTTGTCGGAATTGGAAATAAAACGTACTTGAAGATGGGAAGCGAAGAGGAGGTCCTAGAAATATAAGTTAGGACGGATTTAATTAAGAAATGAAGGTTTTATGAAGGTTTGCTCAAGAACGATGAAGAACGGATGAAGAACGCGAAGAACGCTCAAGAACGATTAAAGAAAGTGATATTTTGATCTTAATTTGATTTGTTGAAAAATGAAAAGTGGTTTGTGAGTAGGAATGAGTGGATGAGTGCCGTGTAAATATAGGCCAAAATAGTGAGTTGGGTTTTGAAATTGTTGTTATGGAATTGACCCGGTATAATAATTATATTACCGTAATTAATTAGATATTAAGTTAATTGAATTAATATCAAGATTATTATGTATTGAAGGAAAGAAAGAAAAATATCAAGGGTTCAAAGGAGAGAAGGAAAAAAACCGTGAGGATAGGAGAGAAAGCGGGTCTGATTTTGAGCGATTGCGTAATTTTCGTTAACTGATCGATATAAAAGTTGAAAAATATCTTAGCATATTCTTATTTAATTAATCAAAAGATTAAAAATATCTAAAGTGAGTGGAAAACGATGACATGGGCGCGTTGAACTCATGGCCAAAGTCGAGTTTCGATTTTGTTGCGCGCTTTACGATGGCGTTCGGGAGAATAGTTAAGGACGTTCGGTTAAAACGTAAACGTTATTCTTTAAATTCCGAATAAATTCAAAATAATTATATTAAATTATGATAAAACTTAATAAATCTAAATAAAAATAAATCAAAAATATTATTTTTTTAAATAAAATTTCGGTCCTCAAACTTATGAGGCGAGTCGGGAAAACGTCAACGGAAGTCAAAGTTGACTGAAAAGTCGAGAAAAGTCGAAGATGATTTAAAAGTCAAGAAAAGTTTAGGACGACTTAAAAGTCAAGAAAAGTCAATGACGACTTTTAAAAAGTCAAGAAAAGTCAAAGACGATTAAAAGTCAAGAAAAGTCAAAGATGACTAAAAACGGTCTTTTCATGAAATCTCTCAAAAATTCCAAATACGAACGCGGAAATTTCAAAATAAGACTCGGAACAAAAATTCCTATTTTAGAAACTTAAGTTCTACTGAAAAGTGTTAGTAAATATTTTTACTAGAAAAATCGGGCACTTTT
>JAIUZE010049636.1:0-12463 GCA_022085475.1 Heliosperma pusillum
TCTTTACTTTTCGTTATTTCGTTATTCGCGCTTACTTTGATTAATTAATTAGTTGATTTTAATTCATAAGATCAAATAATTAATTACATATCATATAATTCGAAGAAGTGGGGCTAGTTTTTAATACTCAATTCCCCCCCCCCCCCCCTCTTTCGTATTCGATCAATAGACTCTACACTTTGCATCACATGCATTAAAATCAATCTTTCTACGTTATATTTTACACTTTGTATTTTGAT
This sequence comes from Heliosperma pusillum, assembly GCA_022085475.1. Lineage (NCBI taxonomy): Eukaryota > Viridiplantae > Streptophyta > Magnoliopsida > Caryophyllales > Caryophyllaceae > Heliosperma > Heliosperma pusillum. The sequence goes on from JAIUZE010049636.1 coordinate 240, forward strand.
AAATATTTTGGGTAAAATCTTTATTTTGCAAAACTTGCTTTCGAAAAGCCGTACCTTTCTCGCACTTTGTTTTTGAAGAAACGTTATTGGATTATAATGCTAGATTTGTTTCTTATAAGTTCCATTGTGTGAACATCAAGAACAAACAATAACACTTTGTTATTAATGTAAGAGTCCAGTATTTAACGATACTAAAACCTTGAGTTACAACTATAGTTAGTTGTACGAGTGGGTCAATAATTTTGTAATCCTTTGGAAAGTACTAAAATTATTAATCGAGAAATCATGGACGTAGGTTTCAACGTGTGAAACTGAACCACTTCAAAAATCTCTTGTCTCGTTATTTGTTCTACCTATTTCGTTATTTACTTACTTACTACAAGTTATTAGTTGGTTGAATTTAGTTAATAAATTCAAACTACTATTACTTCACACGCTCATACGGACAATCGAAAAAGTAGGCATACTTTATTTATACTCAATTCCCCCCCCCCCCCCCCCCCCTCTCTTGAGTATTTGTGATCAATAGACTCTTAAATTGGTAACTCTTGATTTCCAAATAGCATAGAGACTGATCCATTTGTTTTATTTTTTTTAGCCTATTTTTAATCTTTTTTATCTCGTGTGAAATGGAATCCAAACACCTAAAAGCTCCCATATTTGAAGGGAAGAACTATGGTCTTTGGAAGAAATGATAACACACTATATTAAGGGACATGATTAGGAATGTTGGAAGATCATCCAAAAAGATCCTAACAAAATATTGGTTGCATCTAAAAACGGCACAACCTATGAAAAAGAAGAAAATGACTATATTGAGGCTGACTACCGTAAGGAAGATAAAATCTGGAAAGCCATGACGTTGTTACAAAACGGCATGATAAGCACTGAGTTTGATCGTTTCTCGTCTTTTAGTACGGCCAAATAAATATGGGACGGTCTTGAACTTGCATACGAAGGTAATGCCCTGGTGAAAAAGCATAGAATTGATGTACTCATTCAAAGGTACGAACACTTCAGAATGAAGAAGATTGAATCAATCAATATACAGTATGTCGGCACGTTTTTCAAGTATAACAAATGAATTCCGAAATCTTGGAAGAAAATTCTATTCCGAGGATATCGTAAAGAAAGTTCTTAGGAGTGTCTCTAAGAGACGGACATCCAAGGTGACTGCGATTTAAGAAGCAAGAGATCTCACTCTTCTAACCTAGGAAGAGCTAATAGGTTCTCTCATGGCTCACGAGCATCAACTCGACAAGCCTGATGATGATTCTAGCAAAGGTAAAAGTATAGATTTGCAAGCTAGTGACGGTGAAGGCGATATAGAAGATGAGACAGTCTTGTTTGCAAGGCGTTTTCAATAGAATTTATTTAAAGGAAAACAACCAAAATTCAATAACAATAAATCCTTTAACAAAAAGCCCAATGACCTAAAACCTTCTTTCACAAATAGAGGTTGCTTCAAGTGTGGAAAGATTGATCATATGATCAAGGATTGTGCCTCATGGAAGACGATCAAGGATAAAGTAAGAAGGGAAAAGACTAAAACGGAATTCAAGCAAGTAATGTAAGCATATTGTTGGGGAGAGCTCGACACAAAAGATGACGAAGAATTCGATGATGAGGAAGTTGGTAATCTATGTTTGAGCAACATTAGTCTTGACCTAATTACCGACAGTGATGATGAGTCCAGTAGCTCAAGATCAGAGTTCTGTTTGATTGGAGAATATGACTCGAAAAGTGAATCAGACGAGGTAAGTTTTATTCGTCTTAAAATGCAAGTTAAGAAATTACCTAGAGATGCTATGATAAATTACTTTGAACAAACCCTTGATCAATGTCATGATCAAAGTCTTGAAATAAATGAGCTTAAAGAACAAGTCCTTGACATTGCAAAAGAGAATCAACTTCTAAAAGCCAAAAAAATGAAAGTTGAGTTCTTAAGTTATACCTAACTTAGCCACAACTTCAGAATCCAACAATGCTGAGAGAATCACACTAGAGTCTAAAGTTATACCTAATGAAGCTATAACCTCAGAGTTAAAACTCAACATTAAACATCTTGAGGCCAAGGTTACAGCTAATGAAGCCATAACCTTAGAGTTGATAAAAGTTAACAAACTTATAAAATATGAGATAAAAGCTAAAGATGCTATAATCTCTAAACAAAAGAAGGACATTGATTCTTCCTCCAAGCAATTAAAGGAATCTAAAGCTCAAATATTGGATATTAAGAAACAACACTCAGATGTAGTTTTAATTCTTAATAAACGCTTTCAAGACTTTCGTGACAATCTTAAGGAAAGTAGTTCCTCCAAAAATCTAGAGACCGACCATTCTGAGTGTCAAAAAGAAATCAAGTCTCTAAAAGAACTATTATTGCATGCTAGGAAAATCAATGACAAATGGAAAGGTAGTACCACTGTCTTAAATTTCTTAACCGAACAATCTGACAATAACATGAAGATGGGCTTAGTTCACGAGTGTTATGGCCGTAGGGATCACTCTAAATGGAGATCTACTCTTTCAGAACGTGACTTCAGAAAAAGAAAATATGCCAATCTTCCTGAGTATCTTATTTGTAATTATTGCGGTCATCTCATTGAAAACTGTGTTAAATACACAAAAGACCTAAATAAAAACATGAATTTTGTCAGAGCCTCTAACATACAAGAGGAAAAGGACATGTGTCCTAATCCTGAACCCCTAGTTGAAGAAGTCAGAAATAATGAACATCGTTGGTTCTACGATATGAGTTTTGCTTATGAAAATAAACCCAACTTGCCTGAGAAAACGCAACAACTCAAGAAGCAACAGTATCGGAAACCTAGACAACACCAAAAGACCAAGACACCTCCTATTAGACCAAACCCTAAAAGAAAAACCATAAGACAAGTCTGAATTAGAAAATACATGATATTTAGGATAACTAACACTAAAGGACCCAACCTTGCTTGGGTACCTAAAAAATGTATTTAACTTGTCTTGCAGGTAGTTGTGAAAAATAATTCATGGTACCTTGATAGTGGATGCTCAAGACACATGACCGGAAATAAGAATCTATTTCTTTCACTTGAACCTTTTGATGGAGGTAAGGTCACTTGCGGAGACAATAAGAAAGGTAAAGTCATCGGTGTTGGTAAGATTGGTATATCTTCCTCTCATTCAATTAGTGTTGTGTATTTATTTGATGGCCTCAAGCATAATCTACTAAGTATATCTCAATTATGCGATAAAGGAAACAAGGTTGTCTTTCATTCAGATATATGTCGCATCATAATTGAAGGTACCAGTAGAGTGATACTTGAAGGTCATCGCAAAAGGAATGTTTATATGATTGACTTGAATGCTATTCCTACTAACTCTTCACCTGCATGAAAGTAACTCTAGATAATCCGTGCTTATGGCACAAAAGATCTGGTCACATAAGCTCTCCTATTTTGAATAAACTTAAAAGATGGGACTTGTTTGAAGGTTTACCCAAAATCAAGTTTGACCAAGAAAAGATGTTTGACACTTGTGCCAGATGCAAGTATGTGAGGTCATCTTTTAAACCTAAAAGAGTAGTAACCACGAATCATGCCTTACAGCTTGTGCATATAGATCTTTGTGGTCCAATGAAGGTAAGAAGTAGAGGAGGATCCAGGTATATCTTTGTTCCTGTTGATGATTATTTAAGGTATGTTTGGCCTATATTCTTACACTCAAAAAATGAGACTTTTGATGAGTTTGTATGTCTTATGAAACTCGTCCAAAACAAATATAGGTCCAATCTTGTTTCCAATCGTACGGATCATGGCACCGAATTTGACAATCATGCCTCTATAGAATATTGTAGGGAAAGTAGTGTAGGGCATAACTTCTCTGCACCACGAACCCCACAACAAAACGGTGTAGTTGAACGTATGAATAGAACCTTAGAGTTTATGGCTCGAACAATGCTTTTGTGTAGTGGTCATCCTCGTAACTTTTGGACTGAGGCCATTAGCACTTCTTGCTACATTCATAACCGTGCTATGAATAGACCTATTTTAAAGAAAACTCCTTATGAACTCCTTAGAGGTCAAAAACCTAATATATCCTATTTACGATGCTTTGGGAGTAAATGCTTTGTTCATAATAATGGGAAAAATAGCTTAAGTAAATTTGGCCCTAGGAGTGACGAGGAAATTTTTATTGGTTATTCTGATCATATCAAGGCATATAAAGTCTTTAACAAACGAACTTTATGCATTGACGAAAGTACACATGTTATATTTGTTGAGAATGATCTGTTTGATAAGCCTATACAGGATGATGAGGAAGATGTAAATGAACCTGACTTCCAACTATCTAAGAATGATCCTCTAGAATTGGATGAGGAAGAAAAGGAAATCGAAGGCACAACTGATGAGATCGAGATTGCTTCAAATGATAAAGGAAAGAGAGCTAAGGTTATAGTAGATGATACTATAACTTACTCTCAAAATAAGGAAATGAATTTTAAGGTTATGAAAGAGAGTTGAGGTTATAGTTGATGATGCTATAACATCCTCCAAAAATAAGGAAATGAATACTAAGGTTATGACGTATGATGTTATAACCTTAAATTCAGACCATAATAGTGAACCAGGGTTATACCTAATTTAACTATAACCCTAAGATTAGATTCAGGGGGAACTATCCTCATTTCCTAGCCTTTTGAAGCCTCTGCCTCAAACTCAAATGAAGAAGTGCCCGAGACATCCAAGAAATGGAAATATAAGGACTCCCATCCAATGGACTCGATCATTGGTAATCTAAGAAAAGGTGTTCAAACACGAGGATCTCTGAACAACTTTTGCTCCTTTTATTCTTTCCTCTCTATGATACAACTTAAGAATATTAAGGAAGCCCTTACTGAACCAGAATGGATTGTTGCTATGCAAGAGGAATTACAACAATTTGAAAGGAACAAAGTTTGGCACTTGGTTCCTAGACCACCGGAACGATCAGTCATTGGTACAAGATGGGTATTCAGAAACACACTAGATGACACGGGAGTCATTGTGCGAAACAAAGCTCGATTGATTTTTCAAGGATACAATCAACAAAAAGGAATTGAATGCGATGAAACATGTGCTCCCGTAGCACGACTTTAGGCTATTAGACTTTTTATAGCTTTTGTTGCTCACAAAGGACTTAAATTACTTCAAATGGACGTTAAGACAGCGTTCCTTAACGGATATTTGGAAGAAGAAGTCTTTGTCGAGCAACCCTCCGGATTTTTGGATAGCAAGTTTTAAAACCATGTTTGAAAACTAGATAAAGCTTTATATGGTTTAAAACAAGCACCAAGGGCTTGGTACGACAGATTGTCAAAATTCTTACTACAAAGCAATTTTAAAAGAGGATCTGTCAATAAAACCTTGTTCCTAAAATCCAAGGGCTCAGATTTATTAGTTGTAAAAATTTACATTGATGATATTATTTTTGGTTCAACTAATAGTAAACTTTGTGATTATTTTTCAGAATTGATGACCTCGGAATTTGAGATGAGCATGATAGGAGAACTAAAATTCTTCCTTGTACTACAAATCCAACAAACAAAGGAAGGTATAATGATACACCAACAAAAATACATCAAAGAGCTAATCAGAAAGTTTGGAATGGAGAATTCTCATCCTATGGGCACTCTTATGGTCATGGATAAGAAACTAACGAAAGATGAAGATGGTAAGTCTGCCGATGAGATGACTTATCGAGGTATGATTGGCTCACTTCTCTATTTAACTGCAAGTAGACAAGATATTATTTTTAGTGTTTGTGTTTGTGCTCGATTTCAATCATGCCCTAAAGAATCACATATGGTTGCAGTTAAAAGAATTTTAAGGTATTTAATTGGTACATCTAAATTATATTTGTGGTACCCTCTCGATTGTAATTTCGATCTCATAGGGTATTCAGATGCAGATTATGCAGGTTGTTCACTTGACAGAAAAAGTACATCTGGCATAGCTACGTTTGTTGGACCATGTATAATCTCTTGGGGGTGAAAGAAACAAAATTCAGTTGCCTTATCTACTGCTGAAACTGAATATATTGTTGCAGCCTTGGTATATTCTCAATTAGTTTGGCTTAAGCAACAACTATTTTATTATGGTGTGAATGTTGGATGTGTTCCTATTTTATGTGATAATACAAGTGCAATAATTATTTCAAGAAATCCCGCACAACACTCGCGTACAAAACACATAGTAACTAGTCACCACTTTCTTGGAGACCATGTTGAAAAGGGCAATATACGACTTGAATTTTGTAGTGCGGAAAAACAATGGGCAGATATTTTAACTAAGGCATTGGCTAGAGAACGCTTTGAGACTTTACGGATGGAAATTGGTTTAATCGGTGACAATTAAAATGGTCATAATATTTTCTTCACTCTATGATTGACTAGACTTTAGTGTGATTTTATGACTGTGTCCGTATTTTTCCGCTGCAAGTTTATGCATGTTATACCTTTATATTATAACATTAGAATATTTCGTCTAATTGTCATTTTACCTTCTGTTAAATATAAACCAATGATTTCCTACCTTTACCAAAACTCCACAAAATCTACCCTTTCCTAAAATCTAGCCATATCTTATTTCTTTTACGTACCCTAGATTTTATCTTATTTCTTTATTTACAAAGAAAAAAAATAAGGAAAGAGAATCTTTCCTAGCCGGTCTACTCTACCCAATTTCTACCCTATTCAACCTACCCTTTCACTTCTCATAATTACCCATAATATTACCACTTTCCATCATCATCATACATCACCTCTTTCAAAACTTGCATCCCTCTCTCTCTCTTCACGCTCTCATTCTCTCTCCTTCTTTGCTTTCCCACACAACTCCCCACCTCCCCTTCTCTACGATGAACTCCGAAACCTCTACCCCTTCGACTCGCCTCCGGAGGACTCGCTCATCCAAACCTACCCACCCAAAACCTTCCTCTGTTTCTCCCCCCGACACTCAAACCGAAACTCCGTCCGGTTCTCAAGGGGACGCCAATATTGGGAAACACCGCAAGGTGGACAAGGGTAAAGGGAAGGCATGAAATCAGAAGGATTAGGATGATATTCCTGTACTGGTTGTTCGAGGCAGCGACGGCATAAGCAGGACCCTGTTTCGAGAAGCCATGCCTCATGCAATGGAGGATGGGCTCGACAAGGTCCGTCTCACTAACAATGAACGAATTCTTGTCAACAAAGTCAAAAACTACTCGAGTCACGGCGGCCGGTTCTATCCAAGGGGCATAAGGCAGAAGCTTTTCGATTCTTTGATCAGTTATTGGATTTTCAGGGATGGTCCCAAATATGTCAGTTTTCTGGTCCCATATATCCAAATGAGGTAATTCAGTTTTACGCCTCTGTTTCTTTTCAAAATGGGTCCTTGCATGTCGTGGTTAATGGTAAGGATGACGTTGTCTCTGTTCCAGACTTTTGCTCGACGTTTGGGGTTCCCGACGATGGAATCGAAATTAACTCGAGTCAAGAGTGGAACAATGTGACAAAAGAGGAGAAGATGGTGGTGAAAAGGTATTTTTGTTACACCCGCAAATGTACCCTATTTTTATAGTAAAAATATTTTACGGATACTTTTCAGCGAAATTTAGTTTTAGTTTACAATTAAATTTCCCGTGTCGAATTTAGAATTTCCGAGTTCGTATTTGGATGTTACGCGAGATTTCAAGTGAATCACGTCTTAAGACGTCATTGACTTTTTCTTGAATATTTCCACTTACTCTTCATATACTCCCTCATGACCTAATTCTCCCTCACAACTCAAATTCTTTCTTCCTCACTAAGAAAACCCCAAAAACCTAGCTTCCATTTTTGATCCGCCTTAGAATCGTCATAACTCTTTCAACTCTCGCTCAAATTCACGTAAGTTCGTCTCATTCTTTCCCTCTCATCTTCCTCTATCCGTATTGTTAATAAAATTACCGTCTTTCCCGCTTTTCAAATTATCCGTCTTTCTCAAGGTGAATTATATTCATCTTTTATTAACTATTTGTAGGTGGTAACCTCCAAGATCCCGACAAAGACTACTTCTTGATTTAAGAGGACCTTGACGCGGAGTAAAGACGCAAAAAGGTAACGGTGAAGGGTTACTCGATATCATTTACGTGTTTTATGTGTTTCCTATGGTAGAAATCGTAATTAGAATATGATTAATAAGCTTAGGGATTGTGTTGTTAGTAACGGATGTTATTAGTTGAGAATTCATATGAGAATTGATGATTTATGATGGTAGATAACAATTGTTGAATATTGATCCTTGATGAAATATGTTGTTTTCGTGCATTGTTGACCCCAGCCGGCCGGCCGGCAGCCGGTCAGCCTACCGGCAGCCGGTCAGCCTACCGGCTGGGGCAGTGGCAGTATATTTTGTATGTTACGTAATTTTTATGCATGAAATTGGTCTCAGCCGGCCGACCGGCAACCGGTCAGCCGACCGGCTGAGACACCACTACCTTTTCCTTTGATTTTCTCTTACACCTTTGGTCCCAGCCGGGTAGCCGGCAGCCGGTCCACCTGACCGGCTGGGACACACTGCTCTTTTCCTTGAATTTTTCGTATGATGATTGGTACCAGCCGGGTGGCCGGCAGCCGGTCCACCTGACCGGCTGGCACCTGCTGGAAGTTCTTTGTAATTCTTATTTACGTTTTCGATTTATAATATTTCCGATGGTTCATTTATCGTATAAATTTACGGAATTACTTTAATTATTAATGTTTTGAATATATGATATTTCATTCGCTTGTATCGCATGTTTTGTGACGGTTTTTGGTATGTTTCACTTTGAGTTGGTTTTTACACATGTTACGGTTTGAGCACTAATTTCCTATGTGCTTTGTACTCTCATTCCCTTGGCTACCTCCACGTTCGTAAGGCTGGAATGTCGGAACGGGGATGTATCCTTACTGCTTAAATGCATGTGTTAGTGGGCATACGACGACGTTGTTGGGAGGCGAACGCTATTGCGTTGATCGACCCGGCCGTCAAATGTTGTGTACTTGCGAGGTGGTGTTATTTGCATGTAGCGTACCGCTTGTTATGAGGCTTGTGCTCTTTTCCGCCTCTTTCGTGAATGATCTACCGAATTTGGGGTACTCGGCGTCTATGATTGACCGAGTCTTGGATGCGAAATGTCATCACATGTCGAATCGGAAAACGTTATTCGAGAGTCTGGCCAGATTTAGACTAACAACGTATTATTACGTCGTGCTACCGAGGGAAATTAGTCTACATATACGAAATGTCATCGTGTATGCGTTCAGGGAAATGTTGTTATCTCGTGGATGCCTTTTTAATCATACTTGCCATGTACAACGTGCTAGTGCGTTTCACATTTACCGTGAGAGATGTCGTCATATTGTATTGTTATTTTTGGATGTATGATTACATGATTGATTATTCGTGATCATTGGGTGACTTGGCATGGTTTGGTTTGTCGAGTCTCAATCTTATCAAACTATATACCGCTAACGGTGAGATGCAAGCCCTAGTAAGCGTATTCGGTTGCCTAAGAGTGTCTTCCCCGAGTCTTTGTATAACATGATGGATTCGGATTTGTATTCATATGCTCTTATCATTATATATTGAATTGCCTATCTATCCTTATCGTATTTCACATGTATATCTATATATGCATGCTTCTACTTTTGTATTTCCTTTTATGTACGTTTAATGTGATATGGCTGGGAGAACCCGAAGTTACTCCCCACTGATTGTGGCGTTCATGTTTTTCATGGATGAACAGGTTGCTTGCATGGATGGCTTTTTGCTTAGTATTTTGGGTTCGGGTGTGAGCTAGCGGGCGTTGTCTTTGGATGAAACACCTCTAGACGTTAATTAGCTAGATGCTAAATAACTTTGTCTTTTGTTGGCACTTTGAGAGACTACGTCTCTTGTAGTATTTTGTATTTGGTTTGTAATATTTGACACTCCTCGTATTTTTTATCTTGCATGTATAAAGGTTTTTAAAATACCGTATTTCCGCTAATTAAATCACATGCTTGTATGTTTTATTTCCGCATTCGCGAGGGTTGTCACAATTTTGATGAGGGTTATATAATTGGTTTTGATAATGACTTGTTTGATTCTTTAAATATATATGCTTGTACTTGTAATTTGTTTGTTTAGTCTTTATTAGATTAAGCATGGTTAAGCACGGGTGGCATTTGAAGTTGGCATTTGAAGTTATAGCTTGTTTAGTTATAACCTTGATGATTTGTGAAGCAAAGGTACTGCAAGGTTATAGGTGTTTGACCCATAACCTTGGCAAGCTCAAGATCGAAGATAAAGATTCTATAGAAGCTTCCGTAGCTTAAAACGAAGAGCTCAAGATTCGAATGAAGTGATGATCCACATACTGAAGATCTCCATGAAGATTTGTAGTATATATCATCGTCCAATTACGGTATCTTTCACGATTAATTTTGGGAAGTAGAGTTATAACTGTTTTTGTTTGAGTAGGTGTCCTCCACTAAAGTGCGTTTCCTTAATTAAATCTCATTAGTGGAATATACTTGGGAAATCAATAACGGTTGGCTAACTAGAGTTTGACGTTATTCTCGTATGACGGCGGTGATCAACTGATCCCTTTAGGTCACACCTATAGGATAAAACCCCAATGGTCAAACTAATTATTTGTATATGATATATTTTGATTAGTCCTGTGACAACCCTCGCGAATGCGGAAATATAAAACATACAAGCATGTGAAATAATATGCGGAAATATGGTATTTTAAAAAAAACTTTTATACATGCAAGATATATAACACAAGGAGTGCCATAATATTACAAACTAGGTGCGGAATATAACAAAGAGACGGGGTCTCTCAAAATGTTAGCAAAGAACAAGTGTTTAGCAAAACTAGCTAAAATCGTCTAGAGGTGAAACTTCCAGGGACAACGCCCGCTAGCTCACACCCGAACCCAAAATAGCAAAAGCAAAAAGCCATCCATGCAAGCAACCTGTTCATTCATGAAAAACATGAACGCCACCATCAGTGGGGAGTAACTCCGGGTTCTCCCAGCCATATCACATTAAACGTACATAGAAGGAAATACAAAAGGTAAAAGCATGCATATATAGATATACATGTGAGATACGATAAGGATAGATAGGCAATTCGATAAATAATGATAAGAGCATATGGTATACAAATCCGAATTCATCATGTTATTCAAAGACTCGGGAAAGACACTCTTAGGCAACCGAATACGCTCACTAGGGCTTGCATCTCACCGTTAGCGGTATAAGTTTGATAAGATTGAGACTCGACAAACAACCATGCCAAGTGTAACAACCCGAAAAGTACCCAATTTTTTTCTAGTAAAAATATTTACTAACACTTTTCAGCAGACTTAAGTTTTTAAAATAGAAATTTTTGTTTCGAGTCGTATTTTGAAATTCCGAGTTCGTATTTGGAATTTCTGAGAGATTTCATGAAAATCCCGTTTTTAGTCATCTTTGACTTTTCTTGACTTTTAAGTCGTCTTTGACTTTTTCTTGACTTTTTAAAGTCGTCATTGACTTTTCTTGACTTTTAAGTCGTCATAAACTTTTCTTGACTTTTAAGTCATCTTTGACTTTTCTTGACTTTCAGTCAACTTTGACTTTCGTTGACTTTTTCCCGACTCGCCTTATAAGTTTGAAGACCGAAATTTTATTTAAAAAACTAATATTTTTGATTTATTTTTATTTAGATTTATTAGAATTTATGATAATTTAATAAAATTATTTTGAATTTATTCGGAATTTATAATAAGGTTTTACGGTTTAAACCCGGGAATCATTTAACTATTCCCGACTCATCGTAAATCCCGCAACAAACCCGAAACTCGACTTTGGCATGAGTCACGCGGCCATGTCATCGTTTCCACTCACTTTAGATATTTTAATTCTTTCGATTAAACTAATACAAATATCTTAGATATTTGTTACTTTATCGATCCGTCAACGGAAGATTACGCAAATCGAGAAAAATCAGACCCGATATCACCTATCCCACACGGCTCTCTTTCCCCTCTAATAGACCTTGATATTTTCATTTCTTTTGATTAAAATATCATAATATCTAGATATTATTTCACTTTATCGATCAGTTAACGAGAATTACGCAAAACGCTCGAAATCAGATCCGTCTTCTTACCTATCCCACACGGCACTCCCTCCTCTCTTAGGCCTTGATATTTTCATTAT
>JAIUZE010049637.1:0-22045 GCA_022085475.1 Heliosperma pusillum
CGACTCAAAAGTCAAGAAAAGTCAAAGACGACTCAAAAAGTCAAGAAGAGTCAAAGACGACTTAAAAGTCAAGAAAAGTCAAAGACGACTCAAAAGTCACGAAAAGTCAAAGTCGCCTTAAGACGGGATTCTCATGGAATCTCGCGGAAATTCCAAATACGAACTCGGAAATTCTAAATTCGACTCGGAAAATAAAATTCTAAATTAAAACTTAAATTTGCTGAAAGATATCCGTAAAATATTTTCACTAGAAAAATAGTGTACATTTCCGGGTGTTACAATCACCCCTCCTTTTAAAAAGTTTCGTCCTCGAAACTTGAGAGTAGAAAACCAAAAGTATCAAAGACAAGAATCGGTTTTAAAAATCAACAAGAAAGCTTTTACAAGGGAAACATTTATGAAACGAAGTTCTTCTCGAAAACGATTTAAAGAGAATTTTCATAAGTGTGGAACTTACTTACGGATCTCAAGAGGTCCCGTCGCGAACGAGAACTCTAATTATCCAGATCAAATCAAAGTCGAAATAGTTAAATCGAAAATCAAACAACGTTAGTAAGTGTAGGACTAGTAATCAGACGTCTCCAATAACAAGTGCAAACATCCAACCAAACGCAAAATCCAAGTATAAAAGCAAAAGAAATCTATTTTCCCCAAAAACGAGGGTACAAAATCCATCTTTAGACTTCTTTGAAAAGTTAAATTAGAAATACAATATGGAAATTCGAAGGTTTTTCTCAAAGATAAAATCAAAATACGAGCACATTACACGTACATAGAGCGACTCGAACATAAAGTTCACAAATCACGATAACAAAATATATACAAAACACGCAAAAACAAAACAAATCGAATTCTTAGGGATAGGAAGATTAAGATAAAGTCGGCAGGAAGATCTACAAGAATTCGATAGTACTAACTCTACTAATACTCTAATCCTAAGAGAATGCAATTTACCCAATTTGCAACTCATCATTTTAAATCATCAGAATTCCTACAAAAATATTCCATAATCACGAAACTTCGAGTAACAAATCTCAATTATTCGAATCCAATTAGAATCTACTAAGGTCCATCGGCACGGTAGACTCCACAACTAACAATCCACAAGAAAGATTCATTACGCACTCTAATCTTCTTAGTTTCATCAAACTCTTACTAGAAACTACCAACAAAATATTTATCTATGGAAACATGATCGCTAACAACCACAAAGTAAAGGACTTACCATGAAATCCTTTAATCCAATTTACTTCAAACTCATTATCCTAAATTTACAATGAACTTTCTCATCCTCGAAAATCAAAACACAATCCACGCAACGAAACATAATTATCAAAGATCCAACTAGTCTCATCCAAAGTCTCACAACAAGGGAAAATCCACAATCCATTATTGCTTATAAGAATTCTTTAATACGCCCTAACATCCTTGATTCGATCATTACTACGCTCGAAGCCTCAAATATAAATAGTCACATTAGCAAACTACGGAGGTTACTAATCCTCAAGATGAATGGGTTCACCATTCTATCTCTATATTCCGTAACAACTGAGCACTCACTATCCAAAGCTTGCAACGAACATTTCTCAATCTCAAACTATGATTCCTTAAGAATAAAAGAGAATTACTAATTCCAAACCACAAATGATCAATCACTTTGCAATCAGACAACCATTCAAATTATCTAGTTCATCTAAAACTCAAAATGAATCGACTTTCATATATGACAATACTCCTCAAACTTTGGGTACCGGCTCAATTACCCTAAAGTAAAGTCTCCTTTAGAATCCATCAATTAGAGACATCTAATTCCCAAATGACATACCAAGCAACCGTTATAGTACCCAACAACAACGAACTATTATCATGATTAACTAAATTCTCAAAATAACATTAGAGTACCAAGCTCCAAATCCAAAACTATTAGGAGAAGATGTATTATAACTATTAGGATTCATCCTCCAGCTTAAGTCCTATTTTTCATGATCAAATACAACCTGAAATTTGCTCAATTCAAAAAAAACACATATTCTAACCTAAGAATTCCAAAATACATTACACTTATTCTCTGAGCCTTACAAATGGAATACCCAATCCATTAGAGAAAAGATGCGGGAGCAACGAGATAGGAAACGATAAGGAATCTCAAGGAGAACACAAGAATAAATAAGGCACGAGATTACAAGAGAGGAGCGCTGAAAATAACGAGGTCAAGGAAGAGACAAAGCAGATGGTAGAGTTATGAAGATATCTGAGTAAGAAAAAAGGTACGAGCTTGTAATTTCTTAAAGATCAATCTTGACAAAAACATTCAAGAATGGAAATGAAAAGGAATGATGACACGAGTAAAGGTTTAAGGTTTAAGGTTTAATTCACAAAATTTCTCCTTTCAGACTTAGGGCGATAGCAAAGCAAATCATCCCAATAACAAAGGTCTCTTACAAGGGACCCTCGTACCACTAATCATTAAAGTAAGATACACCTAGATTTAACAAATCGATTACAACCCAATTCATCTATCCTTTCATAACACACGGATTCCCAAATGCGGAATTGCAACTCAAGCATAGTAACATTCCTTTAGCTCAAATATTCAACACAACCTCAAAGGTTTCAAAAACCAAAAGACTAACAAGGAATTCTTCATACAAATCTCTTTTCAACTCTTATGGCCAACAAGGTAAAACACCATACAAAACGTCATCATCAACATCATATAGCCCACGAGTTCATTATTAACAAGGTACAACCTCAACTTACAACGAAACCTTACTACTCCAAACGAGTCTCCGATACCATAAGATAAGATCATATCTTTAAATCCAAGAACTATAGCCAAATGCTCTTCCACCAAGCCTATACCCACAAACACACAATAGGAAACCATGCACAAGAAGTCGCTTAACCTCAAAAGTATTTCTCACCTCAAGATATCATTTAAAGCTTCTCATTTACACCAATTAGACATATCATAACCATGGTCTTCAAAACAATACTAAACTTTTAAGTCCAAAAGACTAAATTACTAATGAGTTAAGAAGTCATAGCCAACTCATTCAACCTTACACCATCGAATATCATGAACTATTTACATACAAGTCATGGCAAGCATTTATACATTAAAATCACTAAACATACCTTACCACACTTTCCTCAAGGATACCAACTCTCACCACTATAGGGTGAAATTAGATCTATACCATTTTCCTCAAATCACAAATTCATACTAACAAACACTAATATTCCACAAAGTCTAAAATTCTTCCAACCAAGCACAATATGCCACAAACAAAAGGGTATGGTGTCCACAAAAGGTCACATAAGGAAATTGATGGTACAAATTGATAAAGAGGAGGAAGGAAACAAGAGTAATTTCCAAGGGAAAAAGAAGTTAGATGATGAAGAAGAACTTAGATAGAAGGAAGAGAGCATAATACAATAAGGACGAGAGAATTCATAGAGGAGGAAGAAATACACTTCAATTAGGCTTGTCAATCTTCAATCTTTGGTAGAGGATACTTCTTCTAGGTAACACAATGATCCACCTCAAGACGGTAGATACAAACAAACATAACATCACTCAACACAATCAACAAACAAGTTAGAACCTAACAAACATCAAGTACACCAAAGACTACCACCTTAGGTCCTTAAGTCTACCCATCTCTCATTTATTATTTCAAGGTCAAGTAGTTTAAGTTTAGGGTTCACGTGTGTGCGTCGGGAGCGATAAAGCTCTGATACCAACTGTGACAACCCTCGCGAATGCGGAAATATAAAACATACAAGCATGTGAATTATATAGCGGAAAATACGGTATTTTAAAAACCTTTATACATGCAAGATAGAAAAATACGAGGAGTGTCAAAATATTACAAACTAAATAAAAATACCACAAGAGACGTAGTCTCTCAAAGTGTTAACAAAAGACAAAGTAATTAGCAACTAGCTAAACAACGTCTAGAGGTGTTTCATCCAGGGACAACGCCCGCTAGCTCACACCCGAACCCCAAAATAGCATAGCAAAAAGCCATCCATGCAAGCAACCTGTTCATTCATGAAAAACATGAACGCCACAATCAGTGGGGAGTAACTCCGGGTTCTCCCAGCCATATCACATTAAACGTACATAGAAGGAAATACAAAAGTAGAGCATGCATATATAGATATACATGTGAGATACGATAAGGATAGATAGGCAATTCAATATATAATGACAAGAGCATATGAAGTACAATCCGTAACCATCATGCTATAGATAGACTCGGGGAAGACACTCTTAGGTAACCGAATACGCTCACTAGGGCTTGCATCTCACCGTTAGCGGTATAAGTTTGATAAGATTGAGACTCGACAAACAAACCATGCCAAGTCATGCAATGACTATGAATAAATCCATCATGTTATCATCCATTCAAGCAACCCAATACATAGACGGTGCCCAATCATGCAATGACCATGAATAATATCATGAAATCACTCATTCAAGAACGACGACACAAGACGACAACTCTCACGGTAAATGAAACGCACTAGCATCGTGTACATGGCAAGTATGATTAAAAGGCGTTCACGGATGACATTTCCCTCAACTCATACACGATGACATTTCGTATATGTAGACTAATTTTCTCCTGGTAGGACGACGATAATAATACGGTCCTAGTCTAAACCTGGCCAGACTCTCGGAATAAATCATGTTCCGATTCGACACGCGATGACGTTTCGCATCCAAGACTCGGTCTTACAAAAATAAACGCCGAGTACCCCAAATTCGGTAGATCAATTCACGAAAGGGGCGGAAAAGAGCTCAAGCCTCATAACAAGCGGTACGCTACATGCAAATAACACCACCTCGCAAGTACACAACATTTGACGGCCGGGTCGATAAACGCAATGCGTTCAACTCCCAACAACGTCGTCGTATGCCCACTAACACATGCATTTAAGCAGTAGGATACCTCTCCGTTCCGACATTCCAGCCTTACGAACGGGAAGGTAGCCAAGGGGATGAGAGTACAAAGCACAAGACAAAACCGTGCTCAAACCGTATCATTTGTAAAAACCGACTCAAAGTGGGACATAGCAAAAACCGTCACAAAACATGTGATACAAGCGAATGAAATATCATATATCAAAAACATGAATATTATAAGACTCTACGTAAAATTATACGATAAACGAATCATGCGAACTATTATAAATTACGAGTTTTAGAAGTCAAAGGAAAAGATCACAGCCGTGTTCCAGGCCGGTCACTGGACAGGCGGCCGGTGGGCCGGCTCAGAGCACAAGGCAAAAACCAAAAATCATAGAAAACAAGGTAATGTGTTCCAGGCCGGTCAAGAGGGAGGCGGCCGGTACCCCGGCTCAGAGCACAACACTAACAAACACAAAAATCACAAGTTTGGGAACTATCAAAACAAGGGTCTACTTCAAATGGTATAACTAGAGTTCTAGATATGGGAATGCAGAAATTCTAAGTCGAGGTGATAGCTTATCCTCTTACGGTTCCAACGAGTGGTCACAAGCCCAAAACAAGCAAGTAACGAAGGAGATATGATCATTCTACAAAAAAGGGTCGGTGCAGTGAAATCCAGCCGGGCACTGAACCGGCTGCCGGTCCTTCGGCCAGGAGCACCCTTCTACCCGAGAACCACAACCACCATTTCTATCATTTTCAATTCTCCTAATTCACTTCTAATAATTATCAACAATCAATATTTATTATCAACAATCATCAAATAACCACAATCATAAATCATAACATGATTCCTAAGCTTCTAATCGTATTCTAAATACAATTTCTAATCATATAAAGCATGCAAAACACGTAAATGATACCGAGTAACCCTTCACCGTTACCTTTACGCGTCTTTAATCGATTACTAAGCCTTCCTATAGTCTCCACCTACAATTAGGCAATATAAGATGAATATACTTCACCTTGAGAAAGACGGATAATTTAAAAAGCGAGAAAGACGGTAATTTTATTACCAATACGGATAGAGGAAGCTAAGAGGGGAAGAATAAGACGAACTTACGTGAATTCCGTCAAAGAACGAATGATCTATGCAAATTATAAGATCGAAATCAAGAGGGAGGCAAGGTTTGATTTTGCTTAAGGAAGAAGAAAGGGTTTTTGGTGTTTGTGTTGAATGAAAATTGGTTAAGGAGTATGAGGGAGTATAAGTAAAGGGTGAGTCGGGAAAGTCAACGAAAGTCAAAGACGACTCAAAAGTCAAGAAAAGTCAAAGACGACTTAAGACGGGATTCTCATGGAATCTCGCAGAAATTCCAAATACGAACTCAGAAATTCTAAATTCGACTCGAAACATAAAAATCTTAATTAAAACTTAAAATTACTGAAAAGATTTCGTAAAATATTTCTACTAGAAAAATAGGGTACATTTCCGGGTGTTACAAGTTCAGCTACAACTTCAGACATGAGAAATGTTGAGAAAGAAGCTCTTGAGTCTAAAGTTATAGCTAATGAAGCTATAATCTCAGAGTTAAAACTCAACATTAAGCATCTTCAAGCCAAAGTTATAGCTAATAAAGCTATAACTTTAGAATTGAAGAAAGTCAATGAGCTTTTACAATCTGAAGCTAAAGCAAAGGAAGTTGCTATCATTGATCACAAGAAAGAAAACTCTTTTCTTTCTCAGCAATTGAAAGAAATAAAGGCTGAATTCTCCCAAGCCAAAAGTCAACATAATGAGGAGAAATTTATCTTGAAAAAACGTTTTAATGATTTTCGTGAAAACTTTAAAAAGAACAATCCCTCCAAAGACTCAAATGTAGACCATTCGTTATGCGAAAAAGAAATTCAGTTTTTGAAGGAATTGCTCCTACATGCACGAAAAGTTTATGATAAATGGGAAGGAAGTCGAAGGTCTTAGACTTCCTTACCGAACAGTCTAACAATAACATGAAGATGGGTCTAGGTCATGAATGTTATAGTCGTAGAGACCATGATAAATGCAAATCCACTACTTCTGACCGTGATTTCAGAAGACGGAAGTATGTCAATCTTTCAGAATATCTGATTTGCAATTATTGTGATCACAACCGTCATGTGAAAGAAAATTGTGTTAAATATGTCAACGACAACAAAAATCAAACTAATTTTGTTAAAGAACATGACGTGTCTAGTGTTGATGAGGCTGAACCTGTACCTCAACGTGATGAATGTAGAAAATATGAGTTCGGATGGTTTGATGACATAGCTTTGGATTACATATCTGTGCCTTCAAAATCTAAACCATATGTGAATCAGAAGCAGTCATTTAAACCTAGTGTGCGTCGCAATAATACAAAACACTATAATAATCCTAGACAACCCTATGTTAAGAATAAAAGAATTGTTAGACAGGTATGGGTTAGGAAGGATAAAATTTACAGAGTCACTAACCTTACAGGATCCAACTTAGCGTGGGTACCTAAAAGCTTTATTTGATTCCCTTGCAGATAATAGTGAAAGACAATAATCTATGGTATCTCGACAGTGGGTGTTCGAGACACATGACCGGAAATAAGAATCTTTTTCTTTCACTAGAGCCCTTCAACGGTGGCAAGGTCACCTTTGGAGACAACAATAAGGGCAAGATAACCGGTGTAGAAGAAAGTGCTTATGTTGTATTTGATGAAGAGAATGTGCCTGACCAAGTTGAACAGAATGAAGAAGAAGACATGAATGATCCCGAGTTTTGTCTTTCAAGGGAAACGTACCAGAAATCAATGAAAAAGTTATTGAAGGAATCAATGATGAACTTGATAAATCCGCAAATAACCTTGAAAAGAGAACTGAGACAATTGTTGATGATACGAATGTCTCTTCTCAAAATAAGGAAAATGAAACCGATGTTATAGCTGATGATGCTATAACTTTTAACTCAGATCAAGATGTTGTAACTGCAGTTGTACCAACTTTGGCTATAACCCCAGAGTCCAACTCAGGGGGGAACCAATCTTGACTCTGAATCATTTGAGGAAAGTGGAAGTTCATCAGATGATGATGAGCCTAGGAACTCTAAGAAATGGAAATATAAGAATTCTCATCCTATGGATAGTATCCTAGGAAGTTTTAATAAGGGAGTTCAAATCAGACGAACATTAAATAACTTTTGTTCATTCTATTCTTTTCTGTCCTCCATAGAGCCTACCAACATCAAAGAAGCACGTGCAGAATCCTACTGGATTGTTGCAATGCAGAAGGAGCTTCAACAGTTTGAACGTAATAAAGACTGGTACCTTGTGCCACGACCTTCAAATCGAATTGTGATTGGTACTCGATGGGTATTCTGAAATAAATTGGATGACTCAGGAGTAATAGTTCGTAACAAGGCTCGATTGGTCGTTCAAGGTCATAATCAACCAGAAGGGATTGATTATGACGAGAGATTTGCACCAGTAGCAAGACTTGAAGCTATTCGCTTGTTTATCGCCTTTGCAGCTCATAAAGGAATGAAACTGTACCAAATGCACGTTAAGACTGCTTTTCTTAACAGTTATTTGGAAGAAGAGGTTTTTGTTGAACAACCTCCCGGATTTTTAAATAGCAAATTTCAAAACCATGTTTTTAAACTCGATAAAGCTTTATATGGTTTGAAACAAGCGCCTAGAGCTTGGTACGACAGATTATCTAAATTTTTACTTCAAAACAATTTTAAAAGAGGATCTGTCGACAAAACCCTATTTTTAAAATCCGAGGGTTCTGATTTACTTGTTGCTCAAATTTATGTAGACGCTATTATTTTTGGTTCTACTAACAATAAATTGTGCAAGTACTTTTCAGATCTAATGACCTCAGAATTTGAAATGAGCATGATGGGAGAATTGAAATTCTTCCGACGATTGCAAATTCAACAAACTAAGGAAGGAATAAAGATTCACCAGCAAAAATATGTCAAGGAGCTAATCAGAATATTTGGTATGGAGAATGCTCATCCAATGGACACACCTATGGTAATTGATAAAAAGTTGACCTTAGACGAAAATGGTAAGTCTGTCGATGAGACTACATATCGAGGTATAATTGGTTCTTTATTATATTTAACTGCAAGTCGACCTGACATTATGTTCAGCGTATGTGTCTATGCTAGATTTCAATCATGTCCTAAGGAGTCACATATGATTGCAGTTAAACGTATCTTGATATATTTAATTGGTACATCTAATTTATATTTGTGGTATCCACTTGAGTGTAATTTCGATCTAGTAGGATACTCAGATGCAGATTATGCAGGATGTTCTTTAGATAGAAAAAGTACCTCGGGATTCAGTACGTTTGTTGGACCATGCATAATTATTTGGGGCTCAAAGAAGCAACATTTGGTTGCGTTATCTACTGCAGAAGCCGAATATATCGCTGCAGGACTGGTATGTTCTCAATTACTTTGGTTAAAGCAACAACTATGTGACTATGGCGTTAATGTTGGTTGTATGCCTGTATTTTGTGATTCTACGAGTGCTATTATTATTTCTAAAAATCCAGCTCAACATTCTCGTACGAAGCATAAAGACATTAGACATCATTTTTTACGTGACCATGTAGAAAATGGCAACATTAAACTCGAATTTTTTAGTATTGAAAATCAATGGGCTGACATTTTAACAAAGACGTTAGCAAGAAGACGTTTTGAGATTTTGCAGGTGGAAATTGGTTTAATCAGTAGCAATTAAATTCGTCATATTTATTTTATGAACCTGCATGACTGGCTAGAATAAGACGAGATTAAATGACCGTGTCCGTGTACTCCATTGCTAGCATATTTGTGGTTAATATTATATATTTTACGTGAGTATCTTGCATATTAAGTATTTTATGGATATTGAATTATGGACCACATATTTGCCAAAAATCTATCTTATTCACTTTCCAAATTAAACCAAAATTCTACCTAGAAACCCATGTTGGCCGGAAATTCCCAACACAACAATATATTACCATATCTTTTCTATTTACTTAATCCTATCCTTACCATATCTCACATATATTTACCTTATATTCCTTTTACAATCCTACCCAAATTCAAAAAAAAAAAAAAAGGAAATAAGACTCTACAAGCCGGCACATACATGTGCCTAAGTACAAAAGTACAAAACCCAAGACTACTTTACATAATTATCTATCCCTATCACTATCAACACACATCACCATCTCCCCCTTTCTCTCCTTCCTCATGGCACAATAACAACAATAATAATTAAAAAAAAAAAACAACAACTTCAAGCTCACAACAATGGCTTCCACAAGGTCCAAAAATACCAACACCCGAAACTCCAAAATTCCAACACCTTGTATGCCTACTAATCTCTCTCCTAAACCAAAACAAAAATCACCCGATGTGACCCAAACCGAGTCGGGTTCGTTTCTTGAGGGTACTAAGAGACGTAGATTAAATAAGGGGAAGACTAGGGTGCAAGAAGAAGCAACTAAGGACACCGACAACACAGTTCTCGAGGCGTCTCCACCTACCCTATTTCAGGATTTCCCACCTCAAGAAACGGCATCCGGGCTTGACAAGCGTCGTTTAGCAAAAGATGAGCGAAAGTTAGTTAACCGGGTTGCTAAATACGATATTCATGGAGGTCGTAGTTTTCCGAAAGCATGGTGTGAAAAATATGAAGCTTTGTGATTTTTTAATGACTTCTTGAATTTTCAAGAGTGGGAAAGCGTGTCTCAGTTTTCAGGTCCGATTTATCCAATCGAGGTAATTCAGCTTTACACTTATGTTTCTTTAACGTCTAGAGTTTTGCATGCCGTGGTTAATGGCCGTCCAGTTTCCGTCACCATGGCTGATTTTTGTACTCTGTTTTTGGTTCATGATGATGTAATCAAAATTGACCCGAGTACGTCATGGGACGAACAGTCGGGCCCGGCTAAGTTGGAGGTGAAGCGGTATTTTGATGATGGGGCTACTTTATCTAGTTGTGTATTGGCGGGGAATGTGTCCCCGTCGCGGTGGACGGGATATAATTGCCTGCTATGAGATAATGGTGGTGAAAAATTGTTTCGAAGGTAACCGGGTCAATCTTGCTTTCCTTGTGTTTTCTAGAATTTCTCAAACTGCTTTTTCGGTAACCGAAGATAAAATTTATTCGACCCTTGACTTACCATATGGGATGTGGCTATCTCGGCTTCTTGAGTCGAAAGGGGTTGTTGATTCGGGTAGTTATGGTGTTACCTTGAAAGATTATATGTCTGATACGTTTTTGAAAATTATGAAATTGCAGGCTTGTGGTCCGGAATTGGTCTTTATGTCAAAAGGTGGTTCGGTTCTTGTGAAACCGAATGTGGCGGATTTTTCGTGGCTTGAATCAAAATTGGATGTATTTATGGGTAAAGTGATGGAGCGCCTTGATGCGCATGATAAGAAAATTGATGCGGTTGTTGACAAGGTTGTCAAAACCGTAGCAATGGGGAACTCTAGCTCAACCCGTGACCATGGAGGGTCGGGTGTGAGTGGTGAGTTGCGGAGTTGGATGACGGGAGTTGATGGTTGCCTAGCCAAAATTGAGAGGAATGTTGTCGATATTCGACAAGAGATGTTTAGGCAACTGGATCGGATGCAATTCTTGGTTAGCCAAGGAGGTGCGTTGGTAAAGAGTGGTTCGGAAATGCGTGAAGGTATGCACACTATTTTTTATGCGACGGAGGCTCTCCCTTTGAAGGTTCAGAACTTCGATGTATGCCTCACCGCCCAAGCTAATCATGTGTCGACGTCCCTTGATCGCCTTTCTACTCTTGAGTATCGTACTCGACCCGACTACATTGACCCCAACATCATTCGCCAACCCAATTTACATTGATTTTATAATCTTCCCTTGGTTGTTTCTTAAACTACTAATCCATTCGGCCCATTTTGGCTTTATGCACTATTCTAGTAGGCCCATTTGGCACTAACAAATTTTATTGTGGTTTGTAGTTTAAATTGACATTTGATATTTGATTTTGCTTGATATGACTCGTTTAATATTGCGTATTTTGCATATCTATTTCTTGCCTTGGAGTATGTTATTCTAGTAAATTTATATCCTTGTTCTTGTCTTTTCAATGATGCCAAGAGGGGGAAGAAATGTTATGATTTTTGTCTTTGCTTAGGCTTGCTCCTTGTCAAGACTCTTTATCTCTTAAAGTCTTTCAAGTTATAACTTTGGCTAAGTTGTTATGTTCTTGCGATCAAAGTTGCTATAACTTTGGGAGTGTTTTGTTGAGGGGGAACCATACTTAGTCATAATGTTAATAGAAATCATAAGAGACTTGTCATCATCAAAAAGGGGGAATTTGTTGGAACTATTTTATAGTTTTGATAATGACATGTGTTTACTTGATAATGTGCTTTACTTAATATATCATATGCATGTAATTGTGTGTTAGTCTTATTATAACTAAAAACAATTACAAGAAAGAAGATCAAAGTTATAAGAACTTCAGGCATAACTTTGGCAAGTTCTGTGAGACAAAGTTATAAGAACTTCAGGAATAACTTTGGAAGTTTACATGGAAGTTATAGCTACTTGGTTATAACTTTAAAGAAAAACACTTCAAGCAAGATCTACCTCAAATAACACCAGAGTCAAGATGGAGGGTCTTTGGATCAAGATGAAGAGATGATCCGTATACTGAAAATCTTTGTGAAGATTAGATAGTATAGGTCGTCATTTCGTAACTGTTCCATTAGAGTGATTTTAAGTTCAAAGTTATAGCTTTAGCCTATAACTTTGGATGATAAATGTTAATGAATGATTTTGGAAATAAATATTTAAATGTTTTCAAAAGTGAAAGAGTATTTTTATATATTTATCAAAAATTTTAATAGAGAATATATTTATGAGATTCTATTGGTTAGTAATACAACTTATGGGTTGTCATGCTACCTAGGGTTTCTAATATATTCTATCTCAATTTGTTGTTAACCTAATAAGCCCACCTAGGGTTTGAGCCACCTAGGGTTTCGTGTAAACCTAGGTTTCTACTTCCTAGGGTTGCGTGCTCCTGGGGTTGCGTGTAGATAGGTAATTCGGCCAACCTAGGCTTGTTTCCTTGTTTACCTTAATCTAGGATTCTACTATATCTTTACAACAATATTTTCAGATATTAAAGATAAATATATTTTTAAAAGATAAAGCAAATAATATTTTGAGATAAAGATATTTCTAAAAGATAAAGTAAATATTATTTTAAGATATTAAAGATAAATATCTTTGTTAAATATTAAGCTAGGGTTTTAGATCTCCTATATATGCTTCTATTTAAAATACTCCTTCCCATCTCAATTATGAGATACACGAATCACACGAAATACACGAAACACAAACATACTTGTGAGAATTTACCAAAATCGTATGAAATCAAACCTTGAGCAAAATATTTATTATTTTTAGTGTTTGTTTTTCAAAAGAATCGTGCATCAATCTTTATCAATCTCTCGCGTGAAATACGTTATTGGATAATAGTACATCACATAATCTTTCAATTCTTTAACTAAAATCTGTGTGAGTTATATTGTACTTTCTTATTAACGTGATACTCGCCTTGAGTTATAATCATAGTTTATTATACGAGTGGGTTGATAATTTTTGTAATCCGTAGAAAGGTACTAAGAATTATTAATCGAGAATAGTGGACGTAGATTTCAACGTGTGAAACTGAACCACTTCAAAAATCTGTGTGCCTCTCTGTACTCTCTTTACTTTTCGTTATTTCGTTACTTGCTCTTACTTTGATTAATTAATTAGTTGATTTTAATCTATAAGATCAAAAAATTAATTACATATCATATAAATCGAAAAAGTGGGGCTAGTTTTTAATACTCTACACAAAACCTAGGGGATCTTGCTTAAAACAAAAACTCAGAAACTGGGGTCTCTCGCCCGCCAAAGTCAAAGCCAAAGCCAAGCCAAAGCAAAAGCCTCTAGTAAAAGCCTCAAGCAAAGCCAAAGCCAAAAGCGAATCCAAAAGCCAAATCCAAATTTAAAATCAAAAGCAAAGTCCAAAATCCAAAACTGGGGGCTTTCGCCCAAAACAAAAGTCCAAAATGTGCAAAAACAAAGCCAATAGCCAAATACAACGAATCCTCAGAACCAAGCCCAGCTAAAACCTCGAGAGAAACAATCTCACTATCTATGTCGTCTAGCTCGCTCAACAAACAAACTATCTCCCTCCGAGACTATGCCAACTCGCACTTCAAGACTCTCTACAAAGAAATCACTTATCTTCAAAATGAACAAGGAACGAGAGGTTCATACCTGTCGATCCCGGCCACCTACGAGTGTCTCAAGGGCTGTAGCCCTCCATTAATTTGCCACCCTCCATAACGCTACGTGCCAAGACGATGCCACCTGCATTCAAATCAAGTGCATTCCTATTCAATAGCCAAAAATTGGAAAATTATACTCCAGCACCTCGAGGTAAGTTGGGGGCTCGACGCCTGCCACCTCAATCTCCTACAAAGATCAAATGGCTCATCAATAGACGATCATTCGTCACTTCCCAGATCAATTCAAACAACAAAAAATGAGCAAATGATTAACGCAATCCGTCAAGGAAACCCATCCAAAGATCGCAACTCATGTCGCGCTTATCATCTCAACAACGGACTTCTGATTTTCGGACATATAATCCACGAGCACATCTTCTATCATCAGGATGTTGTTCCCACAACCGCGCAAGCTTTCCCCAGCGGTTTCAGCACGTCAAGCTTTCCCCAGCGGTTTCAGCACGTCAAGCATCCTCAGCAAATTCAAGCAATGCCAAGCAATTTTTCAAGCGGTTTCGAGCACCCCCAGCAGAGTTACAGCTCTTGCTTCACCCTTTCCGCAGCAGAATTCTACTTCAACATGTATTTCCCCAGCAAGAGTCCGCCTGAAGACACACGCATGAAGATTTTCACAACATGCCCTTACAGCAGCCGGCGAGCCTCACTACGCACCTCTTTGAGCCACTTGCGAGCTTCACCACGCGCCCTTTCCCCAACGAGGGTTCACCTGATGACAGAGTCGGGTGGATTCTCTTCGGCTAGCGAGCCTCATTACGCACCTTATCCCCAGCGGTTAACAAGCTTCATCACGTGCCTTTTCAACGGCTAGTAAGCTTCAGCACGCGCCCTTTCAACGGCTAGCAAGCTTCACCACGCGCCCTTTCAACGGCTAGCAAGCTTCACCACGCGCCCTTTCAACGGCTAGCAATTTTCACCATGTGCCCTCTCACCGGCTGGCGAGCTTCATCACGCGCCCTTTCAAGGGCTGGCGAGCTTTATTACGCACTAAATGCAACGGCTGGCGATGCTCAAATCGCAACCACGTTAGAAGATGCCTCAGGTATGACTCCTTCTTATGGCACGCGAGCTTTCGTACGTAGTCTAATGGACTTTAAACGACCCCCCTCCCCCCCCGACAGTCGACACACTTTAAAATGTTGCCAACGACATGTCCTTGGTTCAGACCTCTTGAACCCCCTCGCGTTGCCATAGTCGTCAGGTTGTAATCTTCGATTAATATGATGGCTATACTTTGACTTTTGCTTTGTCCAAGCCTCAGTCAAAATGGGGGCTTTGTAAATACCTCGAATCTGCACCTTTCGCCAACCACCCAGTGATGATTGGGCCGCATGCTTGGTATGCGAAACGATTTATGACAATCTGTAAGTTTATCGTCAAGTGATAGCTCAACAGTTGTGTCTATCCCTTGACCATCATCTACCTACCGTTACGGTCGTTTTGACTGTCATTAGAGTCATTTTAGAGTCCGGGTCAAAAACCACTTCATTTTCTATAAACCGTCTCTTAAAACCGTGTCTGAACGCTCGAGAATATTCCGGATATTTTAATATTTCAAAAATTATTCTTTCTTCGTAAAATATATTCATATTTTATTTAGAAAAGAATTCAAAATCTACCGCAATTCCCATAAAGAAACGCAGAAATCTTTCTTTCAAAGTAGGAAACTACTTGAGAAACGACGCAGCGGGTGCTGCGCCTCTTCCCCAGCTCGTTTTACCTGTTTTTGGTATATTTTGTAGATTTCTTTACGTGTTCGAGTTATTCCAAAACTCTTCGGATTTCTCCCAATATAAGGAGAGGTTCGTGCATCTTTCAAGGCACACAATTATTCCGCCCCTTCTTTCTCTCTCTTTGCATTCTAGACCTTGCTCTAAGAACTTTGACAAATACGTGCTTAATCAATCGACCACGTAAGCTCAGATCCTTCTGGGTACCTGTCACGTTATTGCATTAACCTACCAATTTGACCAACTCAACAATAATCAATTTTAATCAACTTAATTGATTGTTCCTCTTGCGAGGGCACTTTCTTTACATTCGAGTCGAACTGTTGCTAAATCGATAACTTTAGTTCATATCTCGTTTCGTCAACATGTAAGTCTGAGGGTGTTTTAATCCCATATTTTTTATTGTAGCTTTTTTTAATTAATATAAGATTCATGCCGGAAGTATGTCAAAACCCTTTTCAAAACCTTTATTAGTTTTCATTATTTCTTATAAATCGTCTTTCATTATAATTTCATAAGTTTGCTTTGACTTGGATCCCTAATAGTCAATTATTAGTGGGTTTTAGTCATCTATCAAATTGTATACTTAGAGGATAGATCCGTCTATATTAAATCTCAAGATTTGCCTTTGATATAGTTCATAAAATTTAATTTGTTAAATCACTTACATTCGATTTGTAGATCATTAATAAACTGTAAATCACCAACGAACACTAACTGGTTGCGATTCTGGCTTCACAACTAGAACCCAACTCAGGAAGAGACGCACAAAGTGTCTCCCTTCTTCAAAAGGACACACCTCCCGCTGCGCTTGTTCCGGGCTGGTTTTTGTCTCTGAACTTCCTGGTTCGCTTTGACGTAGTTTAATTAGGTAATAAACTTACTAATATTCGTATTATCGCTGCTAATCTGATTTCCTTTAGTTTTATAAATTCTTTTCTTTGTTTCAAATAAACTTTCAAACATATTTCCGACATAGATCCCGTATTCGTTGTAATCAATTGTAATATTTCTTTTATAGTTCTAAATATTCATTGTATGATTTAATTACTTGTGCTTCCACATGTCAATCAATCCTAAATCACAATTCGACATAATTAAATGCTAAACTACATGTACACCGATATAGTTAAGGTTACATGCTAGGATTAAAACGTGGAAGTTGCATTACATGCATATAGCCGACAACACATCGATAGTAGTAGAGTTTCCTTAATCATTCGTAGAGGCCGCTATCGAGGCGGGCGAGATTCGGTGTTCGATCAAAAGAACTTCCTAATACGTACCCTTACCACTTACTCCAGATTTCTGTGAACATCCGTGTTCATTGGCATCTACGAGAGTCATTCTAAACATAGAATGCTAAGGGTAACGAGTTCTTAGTGTTCATGTCATTCCTTTGTCTCTTGACATGACATAAATTATTCAAATGACATAGCATGCATTTATCATTATTTATTGGCATTATTTATTGCTAAACTACATGTTCACCGACATAGTCTAAGCTCACATGCTAGGGTTAAAACATGGATGTTGCATAGCATGCATTTAACCGACAACATGTCAGGTACAAAAGAGTTTCCCTAATCATTAATGGAGGCCGCTATCGAGGCTGGCGAGATTAGGTGTTTGATTAAAGAACATCCTAATACGTACCCTCACCCTTACTCGAGATCTCCGTAAGCACTCGTGTTCATTGGCATCGACGAGAGTCATTCTAGACATAGAATGCTACGGGTAACAATTTCTTAGTGTTCATGTCATTACTTTGTGTCTTCAAATGGCATAAAGTATTCGAATCGTTCCAACTTCCCACAAAAGGTGGTTGCGACTCAACAAAAGTGTATTTCTATGCTTCTCCCTCGTTTCAAATTCGTGGTCCCTCACCAGGCCGTGTACCACAATGTGACCCACTATTTACATGTTTTATTACTTGTTATGCCCCTCCTATAAAATTGAGAACCTTAGGAGAGCGGGAACTTGCATTGTGTTTGTAGGAATGGGTGGGTGGGTATACGCGAGAGGTAACCTATCTGACCTAGGTAGGGACTTAAGATCGAGAGTCTTGTCCAAAGTCCGACTTAACCCATCACTAAGTCTAGGATAGTAACATGTACCTTCTTTAATCTAGTCTATATGAACCCTTAACCCTTAGTGGTCTCATTTTCCTTGATTTCGTCCTAATTACTTGTTGTTTACTTTACTTGTTATTTGTAGTTTTTATCTTAATTTAGCCTTCACCATATTATAAAGTCAATTTGTGAGACCATTGCACTTGAACTCTAGCTAAACAGTTCTACTAGCATTTCTTACCGTCCCTAACAATTGACACTCTACTTACCACCATGCTAGTTGAGTTTTAATGATTTGATTGACGAAAACCGACAACGTCATTTGCCAAACCGTGTATTTGAATTGTTTATAACCCTACCGTGATCCATTCGATATTTCCAGCGAATTGTGAGTAGTCCATTAGCAGGTAATGATGTTGATTCGGGACTATAACATTGGAATTTGATGTTGTTCACGATAGGGTCGTTTGTTAAGATTTGATTTGTATTTATCTTGTATTTTTTTTACCGTAATTTGTATTTATGTAATTTATTTATTTAATTGTAGATACCTCGAATCTACACCTTTCGCCAACCCCCCAATGATGATTGAGCCGCGTATTTGGTATGTGAAACGATTTATGACAATTCATAAGTTTGTCGTCAAGTGATAGCTCAAACACTTGTGTCTACCCCTTGGTCGTCATCTACGTGACGATATGGTCGTTTTGACAGTCATTAGAGTCATTTTGGAGTCCGAGTCAAAAACCGCTACATTTTCTATAAACCGTGTTTTAAAACCGTGCCGATATCAATATTTTATTTAGAAAGAATACGAAATCTACCGCAATTACATAAAAGAAACCCTCACATCTTTCTTTCAATGTAGGAAACTGCTTGGGAAATGACGCAGCGGGCGTTGCGCCTCTTTCAAGAGTCGCAGTGCCTGGTGCGCCTCTTCCCAAGCTCGTTTTGCCTGTTTCCGGAATATTTTCTAGATTTCTTTCCGTGTTCGAGTTATTCCAAATATCTTCGGATTTCACCCAATAAAAGGAAAGGTTCGTGCTTACTTTTAAGGCAAGCAAGTGTTCCGCCCTTCTCTTCTCTATTTGCATTCTAGACCATGCTCTAAGCATTTTGATATCTACGTTGTAACAACCCGAAAAGTACCCAATTTGTTTAAGCAATAGCTTATGGATACTTTTCAGTAGAACTTAAGTTTTTAATATAGGAATTTTTGTTCCGAGTCGTATTTTGAAATTCCGCGTTCGTATTTGGAATTTTTGAGAGATTTCATGAAAAGACCGTTTTTGGTCGTCTTTGACTTTTCTTGACTTTTAAATCGTCTTTGACTTTTTCTTGACTTTTTAAAGTTGTCATTTACTTTTCTTGGCTTTTAAAGTCGTCTTAAACTTTTCTGAACTTTTAAGTCATTTTGACTTTTCCCGACTTTTTAGTCGATTTGGACTTCCGTTGACTTTTCCCGACTCGGCTTGCGATTTTGAAGACCGAAATTTTATTTAAAAAAATAATATTTTTGATTTATTTTTATTTCGATTTATTAAGATTTGTCATAATTTAATAAAATTATTTAGAATTTATTTGGAATTTAAAGAATAACTTTTACGGTTTTTAACCAATCGTCATTTAACTATTCACGACGCATCGTAAAGCGCGCAACAAAATCGAAACTCGACTTTGGCATGAGTCACGAGGCCATGTCATCGTTTTCCACTCACGATGGGATATTTTAATTGATTCGATTAAAATAATACAAATATCTTAGATATTTGTTACTTTATCGATCCGTCAACGGAGATTACGCAAAACGAGCAAAAACAGACCCGAATCACCTCAAACCACACGGCTCCTTAAAGTCCTCTAATAGCCTTGATATTTTGATTACTTTTGATTACAATATCATAATATCTAGATCACTATTTGCTTTAGCGATCAATTAACGAGAATTTCGCAAAACGCTCGAAATCAGACCCGTTTTCTCACCTTCCACACGGCTCAAAAGTCCTCTAATAGGACTTGATATTTCATTACTTTTGAATACAATATCTTAATATCTAGATATTTGGTGTAATTAACTTTATCGTTAATTATATTTAATCGTTACCGTAAAACAATTATTAAACGCGAGTCAATTACGGAACAACAATTTCAAAACTCGACACCTTTATTGGTCTATAATTACACGGCACACACACACCCATATGACTCACAAACAACTTTTCATTTTACAACAAATCAAAATAAGATCAAAACCTCACTTTATTTAATCGTTCTTCGCGTTCTTCATCGTTCATCTTTAGTTCTTCATCGTTCTTGAGCAAAACCTCCATAAATCCTTCATTTCTTAATTAAATCCTTCCTAAGTTATATTTCTAGGATCTCCTCTTCGCTCTCCATCTTCACGTATGTTTTAATTTCAATTCCGTCAAGATCGTTTTCAACACTTTAATTATGGAAATTCATATTTTTAGTTCTAATAATGTTTTCTTGTTATTTCTTATAGGGGTAGATTTTGAGGACGAGTTTGGAGACTCGTATATATTGGGTGAAGATTAGTAGAAGGGGTGTTCTTATTATATACTTATTATTATTTTGTGCTAAGTGGATTTTGCTAGCTAAGGTAACAATTCCGTTTTACTCGACGAATTAATGTCACATAGGTTTTAGTTTATGTTCATGTTATGGTTATTTAGGGATTGAGTTAGTAATATAGCCTTTAGTTTTATTTAATTGGATTTTGGTTCATCTTTATTTTTGGTTCATGTTTTTATGATTTATGGATTTTTGGTTAGTAATATGTTAAGTAGTAATTATTATGTTGTTTTATGATTTTTGATGATTTTTATGTTGTATGGAATTTTTATGATGTTTTATGATTCTTGATGATTTTTAAGTTGGAGGAAATTTTTATGTTGATTTATTGTTCTTTATGAATTTTATGGTTTTTCATAAGTTATGATTTTTTATGTTGTTTAGGAAATTTTAACAAGTTTAGTGTTCTTGAAGAATTTTGATGATTTTTACTAAGTTATGATTTTTATGATTTTGTATGAATTTTTAACAAGTTTAGTGTTCTTGATAAATTTTGATGATTTTTACTAAGTTATGATTTTTATGATTTTGTATGAATTTTAACAAGTTTGGTGTGCTTGATAAATTTTGATGATTTTAATAAGTTATGATTTTGTGTGGAAGATTGTTAAAATGGTTGTTTGATGATTAAAAACAAGTTTGGAATTGATTTGGGGTGTTTGATGCTTGAACCGAGAAAGGGGCAAGAACCGGGTCCAAACCAGACCGGTCCAGGCCGGTTCAGACCCGGTCTGGGTTGGTCAAGGTGGGTCCGGGTTTTGGTTTTTGGGTTGTGTCGATGTTTGATTGATTGGTTGTTGTTTTGACGGGTTTTGAATATGTTAAAGCATGCGGGAAATATTAGAAAAACGGTTGTAAATAAAAAGTGTAAAATCTGCCATTTTTATCAAAACAGGCCGTGGGGCCCAAAACAGGCCCATGTGGGTCCGGCCCAATTCAGCCCGTGGGTCCCACCTTGGGACTCGTGTCGGGTTTTGAGTTATCGTCATTTTTATCGTGTTTTGTAATATTTAGCAAGTGGGAAATATTAATAAGTAAAATATTTAATTAAAAAGGTTTTCATTAAATTATTATTTCTCACATGTTAGAAATTATAATACGAGATTGTAGTTTACGTTGAAATCATTTAAGTCAAGCGGGTTTTGGGTATAATATGATAATTAACATGTTAGAAGTAGTAATAAAATAACATGTAATGAATATGTTGATTTTCTGTCTATGTGATAAAGACTCTGCTTCTAGCCGGTTTGATCCAACGGGTTTGGTCAAACTAAGATCTAGTCAGCCCCGATTTGACTGATGACCCGTCGCGGGACTCGGGTCGGGGATTTGTCTTCAAGTAAGGTTGTATTTAATTAAGAATTAGCCT
>JAIUZE010049640.1:10000-12500 GCA_022085475.1 Heliosperma pusillum
TTGATCCGAGTAGATTGATGCCCACGATACCCTCCTTACGGTTCACCGCCACCCCAACGATTTCCACCCTTCACCAATGCGCCGAGGCCACAGGCTACTGACGAGCTTAATTTCGATGGTGAACAGATCACGCCCGATAACCGTCTTGAGATTTTCCGCTAAATCGTCAAATCAGCACGCCGCGGCTTGTGTCAAGGTGAGCGAACTCTCCGTATAGCAAACCGGCTACTGGGCAACGAATAACTTTGTCGCGTACTAGTCCCTTTGACGGCCATCGATTGTGGCCTTAATCAGCCTAGCAAGCCGAATCTTTCCGAGAGGCAACCGAGGCAACGATTCTCTAAAGCCAAAATCCGCAAAACCCGTCATAGCAGGGAACATCCGACACGAGTTGCTTGGGGACAATATTTTTTTTTTTTTACGTTGAAAGTGCGTCACCATGCACCACGTCTCGGACTGATCGGTCTTACAAGTTGGCCTAGTGCACCAGCCACTATAGCCGTCGATGCCGAGAACCGTCTTTTTCGGAACCCGGAGACGTGGTGCATGGGAAAAAAATATAAAATCTCCATGAAGAGGTATCACCATGCACCACGCCTCGGTTTGATGGGTCTTACACGATTGCCATGGGCAGCAGCCCATAGAACTACCGTTGCCCAATCCCGACTCGGACGGGAACCCGAGACATGATGCATGGAGACCACCGAAAAAAAAAAATATTTTTCGATGGGGGGGTAGCACCATGCACCATGTCTCGGCGTCGTGGGCATAGCATGCCCACATCCTGCCCTTGACCCTCGAGCCCTCACTAACCCCTATAGAGGCTTATTTGATAGTTTTGGTCTTGTAGCAGGAAACATTGAGTGTGCAGAATAGCGATACGTTTTTGTATCGCTTGTGTGGGGTATCAAATGAGCTTTGTGTTGGGCGTGTGATACGGCGTTGGAAAGATAACTTGGAGTACTTGATGCTGGGCCCAAGAATTTTCTGATTCCGATCATTTTTGACGGAGTTATGGCCCTCGGAAGACGGGTCTTTTTCTGCCGGCGGGTCTGCTGCCTAGGCCTCGGCTCTGGGGCTCTTTGGGGGTGCAAACAGGGGGCCCACTAGGAAAGGCCTGGACCTATGGGTAGGTAACTTGGAGTAGTTATTTTTAGGCTCAAGAAAAACCATTTTACGGGTTGTTACGGTCCCGGAAACCGCGTCGGGGCGGGCGGGGTCTTTTTGGCTATGCACCGGACACCCCCAAAGGCTTGGGTTGGGTACCTTGGGTGTCTTTCTCACCACCCCACGCCCATTTTGCATCCTAATATCACATTCCCAATGGTTTTGAGGCTTTATGGCACGGGCACAACCGTCCGAAACCGGAGATTACCCTCTCGGGACACCTTGCACTAGGTAGTACTTGGGTGGGTGGGCAGTGTGTTTGTGTGTGGTGCATCACATGGGACAAAGCCTACTATTTACTCAACAACATATCACAAGGATACCATAAGGGTACCTTGGGTGCTCTTGTTTGCTTTGGTACCTTTGGTTACCCGGGATGCATCCCCGTTTGTTTGGGTTACAGTAGTCTTTCTTAGCATTTTGTTCGGGACCGATCCGGGAAACCGTCTCCGGGTGACTTGTGGGTGCCGATGACAAGTTGTGGTTAACTTAGTGTCACGGTGGTCCGTAGGTGTGCCCATGGCCTAAGGATGGTGCCTATGCCCTTGGCTTTGTGCTCGTGGCCTGTGCATGGCGCATCACTGCCAGGCACCTAACCTCAAAAATGCCTAGGCATGGCATGCGTGGGGGGCGCCCTGGGTGCGTCACTGAGGGGCAGCTAACCTCAAAATGCCTGGGCATGGTCATTTTAGGGGGCGGCCATTTTACCCATGGCACGCCTGTGACCGAGCACTTTTGCCCAGGGCCTACTCATGGCAAGCCTGTGACCGAGCACTTGTGCCCATGGCCTAGGCATGGCACGGACATGGCCGAGCACTTGTGCCCATGGCCTAGCCACTTGGTGCTCATGGCCGAGCACTTGTGCCCATGGGGCCTGGTAATGCCCGGCACTTGGTGCCCATGGCCTGGGCATGGCACGCACATGGCCGATCACTTAGTCCCCCATGTCCGAGCAAATGGTGCCCATGTCCGAGCAATGCCCAGCACTTGGTGCCCATTGCTAACCCATGGCCGAGCATTACCTAGCAATTGGTGCCCATGACCGAGCAATGGCTGGCACTTGGTGCCCATGGCTTACCCATGGCCGAGCATTACCCATCACATGGTGCCCCATGGCCGAGCAATGCCCATCACATGGTGCCCATGACCGAGCAATGCCCGGCACTTGCTGCCCCATGGCCTATCAATGCCCATCACTTGGTGCCCATGGCCGATCAATTCCTAGCAATTGGTGCCCTATGGCCGATCAATGCCCAGCACTTGGTGCCCTATGGCCGAGCAATGCCCATCACATGGTGCCCATGGCCGAGCATTGCCCAGCACATGGTGCCCA
>JAIUZE010049644.1:0-121711 GCA_022085475.1 Heliosperma pusillum
CTTGACTTACATGATATCAAATTAAACTAAAATCTCGTATTATAATTTATAACATGTGAGAAATAATAATATAATGAAAAGCTTTTAATTAAATAATTTACTTATTAAAATTTCCCACTTGCTAAATATTACAAAACACGATAAAATAACAATACTCTAAAACCGTCACAAGTCCAAGGAAGGGGACCCACGGCCTGTTTTTGGGCCGAGAATAAACCGGCCTATTTTGGCTATTTAGATCGACTTTTCTAAACAACCGTTTCTTAATTTTTCCCGCATGCTTAACATATTTAAAACCCGTCAAAACAAAAACAAAACAATCAAGTATTGACAAAAACCCAAAGGACAAATCCCGGACCAATCCAGACCGGCCTGGACCGGGCCTGAACCGGCCTGAACCGGCTTGGTTTGGGCTGGTTTGGGCTGGTTTTTCCAGCCACCATACACGGTTCCAACAACAACAAACACCAAATTATTTCCAACATGTTTTAATTATCAAACAACCATTTTAACAACCAATTTAACCATCATCCATACAAAAATCATGGTTATAAATAAATCATCCAAATATGTCAAGAACATTAAACATGTTAAAAATTCCATACAACATAAAAATCATTACTACTTATCATGTTATTACCAAAAATCATAAATAACAATAATATGAACAAAAACAAAAGGTATGTAACATTAATTCGTCGAGTAACTCGGAATTGTTACCTTAGCTAGCACAAAATCCAGTAGCACCCAAAATAAGAACTAAAGAAATAAGAAACCCGTCTACTAATCTTCTTCTAATATATACGAGTCACCAAACTCGTCTTCAAAATCTTCCCCTATAAGAAATGACAAGAAAAACATTATTAGAATTAAAAACTTGATTTTCCATAATTAAAGTGTTGAAAACGATTTTGCCGGAATTGAAAATAAACCGTACTTGAAGATGTAGAGCGAAGAGGAGATTCTAGAAATATAAGTTAGGACGGATTTGAATAAGAAATGAAGGTTTTGTGACGATTTTGCTCAAGAACGACGAAGAACGACGAAGAACGATGAAGAACGATGAAGATATTAAAGAAAGTATTAATTAGGTATTAAGTTGATTTATTGTAAAATGAAAAGATAAGTGGTGAGTAAAGTGGGAAGGTGTGCCGTGTAATATAGGAAATAATGGAGTCGGGTTTTGAAATTGTTGTTACGGGATTGACTCGGGTTTTATAAACATATTATGGTAATTAATTAGATATAATTAGATTTTATAATTGTTTAATAAAATATCTAGATATGATTTAGATATTATGTTAATTAAATCAAAAGAAAGGAAATATCAAGTCCTAAGAGGGGAAAAAAGAGACGTGTGATCATAGGAGAATCGGGTCTGTTTTTAAGCGATTTGCGGAGTTTAAATTGACGGATCGATAAAGTTACAAATATCATAGATATTTGTATTAGTTTAATAATAAGTAATCAAAAGATCTAAAGTGAGTGGAAAAATATGACATGGGGCGTGTGACTCATGCCAAAGTCGGGTTTCGGGTTTGTTTCGGGATTTAAGATGACTCGGGAATAGTTAAATGATGTTCGGGGTTAAACCGTAAAAGTTATTCTTTAATTCCGAATAAATTCAAATAATTATATTAAATTATCTTAAATTCAAATAAATCTTAATAAATTAAAATAAATTAAATAAATCATTTTTCAAATATATTTTCGGTCTTTCAAATTACGGGGTGAGTCGGAAAAGTCAACGAAAGTCAAAGTCGACTTAAAAGTCAAGAAAAGTCAAAGATGACTCAAAAGTCAAGAAAAGTCAAAGACGACTCAAAAGTCAAGAAAAGTCAAAGACGACTCAAAAGTCAAGAAAAGTCAAAGACGACTCAAAAGTCAAGAAAAGTCAAAGACGACTTAAAACGGGGTTCTCATGGAATCTCGCGGAAATTCCAAATACGAACTCGGAAATTCCAAATTCGACCCGAAACAATAAATTCTAAATTAAAACTTAATTTTGCTGAAAAGTATCCGTAAAATATTTTCACTAGAAAAATAGGGTACATTTCGAGTTGTTACAATCACCCCTCCTTTTAAAAAGTTTCGTCCTCGAAACTTGAGAGTAGAAAACAAAAGTATCAAAGATAAGAATCGATTTTAAGAATTAACAAGAAAATTTTTACAAGGGTAAAACATTTATAAAATGATGTTCTTCTCGAAAATGGTTTAAGAAAATTTTTCATACATGAGAAACTTTATTTACGAATAACAAGAGTGCTCGTCATGAACGAGAACTCTAGCTATCAAAAATTAAATCAAGGCCGAAATAGTGAAATCGAAAATCAAAACAGGTGTTAGTAAGTGCCGGACTAGTCACCAGACGTCTCCAATAACAAGTCCAAACAGCCAACCAAACACAAAATCTAAATATAAAAGGGAAAGAAATCTATTTTCTCCAAAAGAGGGTACACAAACCATCTTTAAACTATTTTAAAAAGTTAAATTAGGATTACGATATGGAGATTTGAATGTTTTCTCAAGGATAGAATCAAAATAAGTAGACAATACCCGAACGTAGAGCGACTCGAACATCGAAATCACAAATCGAGATACTAAGAGATACGTCCACACGAATAAAATGGACTAATAAGGGAAGGACTGAAAAGTAGCGGATTGAGTAAGGATTAATTTGAGGAAAAAGAGAGGAATGAATCACAAAACTATCTTCCATCTATGACCATTCAAATGTCGATCGCAACTCGACAACACTAACTGTACAAGTAAGCTAGTCCTCAAAAGAGAGCAATTATCCTTTACAATTTCAATCATCAGATTCCTACCAAAAATATTTCATAAACATGACACTTCGAGTAACAACTCCCAATTATTCAAATTCAATTAAAATCTTCTAAGGCCCATCGATACGATAAACTCCATAACTAACAACCCATGAAAGATTCATTACGAACTCTAATCATCTTAGCTCCATCAAAACTCTTATTGGAAATCACCATCAAAATATTTATAATTAGGGAAACAAGACCGCTAACAACCACAAGGTAAAAGAGGCTTACTATGAAATCCTTTGATCCAATTTATTCCAAAATTCATTATCCTAAGTTATTAACAATGCACTTTCTCATCTTCAAAAGTTAAAACCCAAATCCTCAAAAGAGATTAGTCACCATATCTCATTTCACTTTACTTTTGCCAATCATAGGGCAATGCGACCGTAATTCATTTTATTTAGCTCCTTCAAACTCTCAATACATCGGTTTTCGCTTATGACAATATTCCTCAAGTTGTTCATCCTATCCTAATTTCACAAAGTAATTATTCCCGTTAGGGTCCAACATTTAAAGACCACAATTTTCCAAGTAACACTTAAAGAATCACTAAAATTCTTAACCACAACTACTAACTATCATTTATGATTATTTCGATCCCCAAAACGATATTGCAACTTTAAGCCAAACATCATCACTACATCCCAAGGTATTTCCATCATAGATTACATCATCGAACCTTGCTTATATCTATAATCTTCAAGTAATATGGTTCAACTTCCAACGAAACCTTACTACTTCAAACGAGTCCCCGATACCATAAGGTAAGATCATATATTTAAATCCAAGAACTATAGCCAAAAGCTTTTCCACCAAGCCTATACTCACAAACACTAATATTCCACAAAATTCTAAGTTCTTCCGACTAAGTATAATATACCACAAACCAATGGGTATGACATCCAACAAAATGTTACAAGAGGAAGGTAAGGATACCAATAGAAAGATGGAGGAACTATCAAGAGTAATTTCCAAGAGGCAAATAGGTTGGAAGAGAAAGAAGCACCTAGATAGAAGGAAGAGAGCTTAATACAATAAGGACGAGAGAATTCATAGATGAAGAAGGAATACACTTTAATTA
Organism: Heliosperma pusillum; assembly: GCA_022085475.1. Taxonomy (NCBI): domain Eukaryota; kingdom Viridiplantae; phylum Streptophyta; class Magnoliopsida; order Caryophyllales; family Caryophyllaceae; genus Heliosperma; species Heliosperma pusillum. The sequence continues at coordinate 3,916 of JAIUZE010049644.1, forward strand.
GGCTTGTAAATCTTTAAATCTTCGGTAGAGGACACTCCTTCTAGGTAACACAGATTTCTTCTACTCGAGGTCCAACCATCTTCATAATAACAAATTAAGTTACTCCTAACAATTAGCAGAAACAAATAGACTACAACATAAATCCTAATCTACCCATCTTACCCTTCTATCTCACAAGTTTATTATTTTATTAAGGTCAAGTTATTTATACTAGGGTACACAAACGTGCGTCGGGAGCAAAAATGCTCTGATACCAACTGTGACACCCTCAAATTTGCGGAAAGAAAAAAAATAATTTAACTAAATAAAAGATGAGAATACATAACAAAGGTGTCTTAAAATAAAAAGGTTCATAACAAAAGGAAAATAATATTATACATAAGAAATATCTGAAACGGGAGACATATCTCCCGTATAAATACAGAAATAAAAGAGTGTAGAATAATATACAATCTAAGAACCGAATCTAGGTCCAAGGTAAATACTTCGCTCGCTAGCTCGTCAATGTACCCAAGTATGCATCACGAACCTGCCAACCGCATTAAATATAAACACGGAAGCCACAGTCAGTGGGGAGTAACTCCGAGTTCTCCCCAGCCACGAAATGTCGAGTTTAATAAAAACATGAATAACATAAAAGCAATGTATATGAAAATACAAAACTTAACATATATGATATGCTTTTCATGTTATGAAACAAATAACTAACATATAACCTAGCATATGAAAGCTATCATGTGAAACCGTTAATAAACTATAACACGAGGTAGGGAAGCTGGTATGCTAGCTCAGAGGTTACCTTTAAACATGGCCATGATACACTCAAACCCTAATCAAACCATAATATCATGTGAATCAGTTAACAAACCGGTAATCCAAACTCTATCAACCTTAAGCCGGCTTGCATCTCACTTCTAAGATTATAGAATCATCAAACATGAAAGACCAATACGTCTACAAACAGGCATAAGTTCTTAGGACCGTCAATAGAAGACTTCTGTAACTCGAGTCTATACCACGAGGTAGGATATACTTATATATTTAGGCTCAGCGGTTACCCTAATAACATGGACAAAATACAAAGCACACATCTAGGCTCAGCGGTTACCTTTAAAACATGGCCCAGATCCAAAGCACATATCTTAGCTCAGAGGTTACCTTTAAAACATGGCCAAGATACAACTCAACCCTAAACCTAGACTGCGCAGACCTAGAGAAATGCGAAGATCCATCGCACCCAAGACTCATGATACAACCACATGAGTACCCTAAGGAGATCCACAAAAGGTTGGCTAGTACTTAAGTAAGCTAGGCCTTCATTCCCAAAGTGGAAGCAATTAGGCAGCCATGCCCCGACTTGGAGATCCACCAAGCCGGACACAAAAGCTATCAAGCGGTGAACATATACTCGTTAAAGATAGTAAGGCCTATCAATGTCATGGTCCAAGATACTCATTTAGAATTAGAATGGTCAAGACGCCATATACTCATAATTCTCTATGGGTACTTAGTCAACACGACACATATCATACAATCAAACAGTCACGGGAAAACTTCCTATCATGTGACTAATTGCATATAAATCATATTCAAATATCATATCGCCTCATATCTACTAAGGCTCATTCATTCATTTAAATAAAACCTTACCTGAAGACAAATCCCCGACCCGAGTCCCGCGACGGGTTCATCAGTCAAAACGGGGCTGACTAGATCTTAGTTTGACCAAACCCGTTTGGTCAAACCGGCTAGAAACAGAGTCTTACCATCGAGGCTTGAACTAAGAATATCACATTCATTTCATGCTATTTCATTCAATTTCTAACATGTGAATTATTAATTCATCGAAAACACCCGCTTGACTTACATGATATCAAATTAAACTAAATCTCGTATTATAATTTCTAACATGTGAGAAATAATAATATAATGAAAAGCTTTTAATTAAATAATTTACTTATTAAAATTTCCCACTTGCTAAATATTACAAAACACGATAAAATAACAATACTCTAAAACCGTCACAAGTCCAAGGAAGGGGACCCACGGCCTGTTTTTGGGCCGAGAATAAACCGGCCTATTTTGGCTATTTAGATCGACTTTTCTAAACAACCGTTTCTTAATATTTCCCGCATGCTTAACATATTTAAAACCCGTCAAAACAACAACAAAACAATCAAGTATTGACAAAAACCCAAAGGACAAATCCCGGACCAATCCAGACCGGCCTAGACCGGGCCTGAACCGGCCTGAACCGGCCTGGTTTGGGCTGGTTTGGGCTGGTTTTTCCAGCCACCATACACGGTTCCAACAACAACAAACACCAAATTATTTCCAACATGTTTTAATTATCAAACAACCATTTTAACAACCAATTTAACCATCATCCATACAAAAATCATGGTTATAAATAAATCATTCAAATATGTCAAGAACAATAAACATGTTAAAAATTCCATACAACATAAAAAATCATTACTACTTATCATGTTATTACCAAAAATCATAAATAACAATAATATGAACAAAAAAACAAAAGGTATGTAACATTAATTCGTCGAGTAACTCGGAATCGTTACCTTAGCTAGCACAAAATCAAGTAGCACCCAAAATAAGAACTAAAGAAATAAGAAACCCGCCTACTAATCTTCTCCTAATATATACGAGTCACCAAACTCGTCTTCAAAATCTTCCCCTATAAGAAATGACAAGAATAATATTGTTAGAATTAAAACTTGATTTTCCATAATTAAAGTGTTGAAAACGATTTTTGTCGGAATTGAAAATAAACCGTACTTGAAGATGGAGAGCGAAGAGGAGATTCTAGAAATATAAGTTAGGACGGATTTGAACAAGTAACGAAGGTTTTGTGACGATTTTGCTCAAGAACGATGAAGAACGATGAAGAACGATGAAGAACACCAAGAACGATTTTTATTATATTAAAGAAGGTATTAATTAGATATTAAGTTGATTTAATGTAAAATGAAAAGATAAGTGGTGAGTAAAGTGGGAAGGTGGGCCGTGTAATATAAGAAATAATGGAGTCGGGTTTTGAAATTGTTGTTACGGGATTGACTCGGGTTTTATAAACATATTATGGTAATTAATTAGATATTATTAGATTTTATAATTGTTTAATAAAATATATAGATATGATTTAGATATTATGTTAATTAAATCAAAAGAAAGGAAATATCAAGTCCTAAGAGGGGAAAAAAGAGACGTGTGGTCATAGGAGAATCGGGTCTGTTTTTAAGCGATTTGCGGAGTTTAAATTGACGGATCGATAAAGTTACAAATATCTTAGATATTTGTATTAGTTTAATAATAAGTAATCAAAAGATCTAAAGTGAGTGGAAAAATATGACATGGGGCGTGTGACTCATGCCAAAGTCGGGTTTCGGGTTTGTTTCGGGATTTAAGATGACTCGGGAATAGTTAAATGATGTTCGGGGTTAAACCGTAAGAGTTATTCTTTAATTCCGAATAAATTCAAAATAATTATATTAAATTATCTTAAATTCAAATAAATTTTAATAAATTAAAATAAATTAAATAAATCATTTTTCAAATATATTTTCGGTCTTTCAAATTACGGGGTGAGTCGAAAAAGTCAACGAAAGTCAAAGTCGACTTAAAAGTCAAGAAAAGTCAAAGATGACTCAAAAGTCAAGAAAAGTCAAAGACGACTCAAAAGTCAAGAAAAGTCAAAGACGACTCAAAAGTCAAGAAAAGTCAAAGACGACTCAAAAGTCAAGAAAAGTCAAAGACGACTTAAAACGGGGTTCTCATGGAATCTCGCGGAAATTCCAAATACGAACTCGGAAATTCCAAATTCGACCCGAAACAATAAATTCTAAATTAAAACTTAATTTTGCTGAAAAGTATCCGTAAAATATTTTCACTAGAAAAATAGGGTACATTTCGGGTTGTTACAATATAACTTCAATAACAGAGGATGACTTCAAGATAAACATTGAGTAATTGTGTTACTTCAATACCTAATTGTGTTACTTCAATACATTATTATGTTACTTTAGTGACTAATTGGGTAACTTCAATGTAAGTAGGGTAACTTTAATGGGAAACGTCAATTTTATTGTGTAACTTCAAGATAAATATTGTGGAACTTCAACATCTAATTGCTGAATACGTTTTTTTTTCATATTGTATGTAACTCCAATGTGATTAGTGTGTTACTTCAATACCTAATTGTGTTACTTCATTGTGTAACTTCAATACTATTATTATGTTACTTCAGCGAATAATTGGGTAACTTCAATGTAAGTAGGGTAACTTTAATGGGAAAATTCAACTTCATTCTGGGTAACTTCAAGATAAATCTTGTGGAACTTCAAGATCTAATTGTTCAATACGTTTTTTTTCATATTGTCTGTAACTCCAATGTGATTAGTGTGTAACTTCAATAACACATCAAATAACTTTATTTATTAAAGTGTAACAGCATTCATTGTGTGTAACTTCAAGATCATTATTGGTAACTCCAAGTATGTGGTGTCACTTTAGTTGTTGTCAGAGTAACTTTAATGTATTTAGAGTGTTACTTCAAGTACATGTGTATTTAATGAATTATGTAAATTTAAATAAATGTTAAACATTGACAAATTACCTGGGTTGTATTCAACTTCAAAATCCTTTCCTCTGAACGTATCAGTTACTGTAGTCACCTCAAGTTCACCTCTTTTGGCGTACCCCCCGGTTTTACATGTATCGAAAGAGTATTTGACCTCTTCCCTAAACTCATTGAAAATCGCGTGTGTGTAGATTTTCGCTCCGTGTTTTTCTATAGCAAGATGAGTTTCTGTTTTGGGTGACGATTGTCGGTTATCGTTGTCTAACTTCTTTTGTTGGTGTCTTTGATGGTCCATAGCGCTAACAAAATGCATCCAAAACTCTACCAAAGTACCTGATTTGTGCTCAAATCTCTTAAAAAAGCTATTTTCACTCTCCGATCTCTGCGTTGTTCTCATAACGCCGGCCATTTTCAAATCCCTGTAATGCGCCATCACCCACTGTTTCCTTATAGCGTACGTGTCTGAAAACCAATCTTCTGTACCAATCTCATGTTCCGCCATTATGACTTCCCATTTCTTGTCAAAATCCACTGCTTCAAGGTCGTCATCTCATACAATTTCATTCATTTTTTTAATCAAATCGCTGTAATCATCCCTCGTGGGTCCATACTTGACCGACACCTTGTTCATGATATGCCACATGCAAAATCGATGACGCGCTGTCTTGAACATTATTGCCACAGATTTTATAATCCCTGGATCCTGATATGTGATGATGTACTCGGGTTCCTTTCCTCCCATAGCTGTCAAAAACTTTGTAAATACCCAGTTGAAAGATTCAAAGTCCTCCTTCGCAATCAAAGCGCCACAAAATGTTACTGACCGTTTATGGTGGTCGACACCGGTAAATGGGGTGAATACCATCGAATATTTGTTGGTACAATAAGTTGGGTCAAAGGACACTGCATCACCAAATACAGAGTAATTCCGTTTAGCAGTAGCGTCAGCCCAAATTGTCCTACGTAGGCTTCCGTCACTGTCTATATCGTAGTCGAAAAAGAATCCCTGTCTATTTTCAGCCATGTTCTTAAAATGATCTACAAATAACTGACCGTCTCGCTCATGAATGAAGCACTTCACATCCCTGTGGAAGTTTTTGAAATCTATTAAACTAGCCCCAATGTTCTCGAAACCATTAACGTGCTCCTTGCACATATTATAAGTCTTTGTTGCTCCAATCTTCAACTACACACAAAAAACGTAACTTCAAATATTAAATAACTTATATCCAATAATACTGTCACTTTTAATATAGGTTGCAAACAATCTATATCAATGAGACAATTTAAAATTAATTACTAACCCTCGAATTATAGACGATGATCTGTTTATGATAACTCGTAATTCTTCTTGACAATTTCTGAAACTCTCGATCAGAGACCGAGATTAGTTCGTGATTGTGCCCATCGGTGATTCGGTCAATACATATTACCCTTTCGTTCATAAATAACCTTATTCTAGCCTTGCACCCGACCCTAGTTATTTTAGTCCTCCTTTTCAGTGTTTCATCCACCTTGTATGATTTACTGAACCCCTCTCGGTTGCAAACCAGAAGCTTTGATTTCAATTTCCCATCACGCCACTTCTTTGCTGTGTACTTCCGAACGTCAAAGCCACATGCAAGTGCATATATTTTGTAGAAATCAACTGCTTCATCAATATCAGAGAACTCCTGCTCGACGTACGGAGTAAATTCATCTTCTACTTTCTTACAAAACACTCATTCTCCGTCAGCAAATGAACCTGCATAAGTTGTACAAATTCTTACATTATAATAACAAATCTTCAGCTCACTTATACACTTTACTAAATACAATTAGTTGTAACTTTAATCTGTTACTTTAACTTCAACAACAACATGTGTTACTTCAATGTACAGGTAGTGAAACTTCAACACTATGTCACTTCAACGTTGTTTTATTAGACTTTAATGTAAATACCTGTAACTTCAGGACTTTCAAACTTTAATCACTATCCGGAAAACTTCTAAGAATTTCATGTGTGACTTCAACGCTTTCTAACTTCAAGGATATTTTCTGACACTTTAATTCACGAATGTTGTAGCTTCAAATTCATTTTTTAACTTTAATATCAATCAGTATAACTTGAAGACTAGTTTAATACACACTCAAATGTGTGACTTCAACGATGTTTTGCAGACCTTCAACGACAATACAAGTAACTTCAAAACCATATGTAACTTTAACAACTATCAGCATCACTTCTATACACAATTAATGTAACTTCAATTCTTAATATTTTCAATACATTATGTACTTTCACACAATGATGCACATGCAGTAACATAAAATTCAATCACAATATCATTGTTTCACTTCAACACATAAAAGTGTAACTTTAATGAACAAGTATAGTAACTTTAATTGTATGTTTCGCAAATCTGTGTTTTGCAAAAAGTGTTACTTTAATGAACAACTGTGTAACTTTAATGAACAACTTCAACACTCAATGTAACTTTAACAACTATGAGCATAACTTTTACATAAAATAGTGTAACTTCAATAGGCTACATGTCTTCAATAGAACTTCAATACTAGTTCATCAATATTATTCATTTCAATCTATAGTTCTAATATTACTTCAATCAAATCTAATATTCTAATATTCAGCAATATTCACCAAATGTGTTACTTTAACTTCAGCTCACTTATACACTTTACTAAATACAATTAGTTGTAACTTTAGTCTGTTACTTTAACTTCAACAACAACATGTGTAACTTCAATGTACAGGTAGTGAAACTTCAACACTATGTCACTTCAACGTTGTTTTATTAGACTTTAATGTAACTACCTGTAACTTCAAGACTTTCAAACTTTAACCACTATCCGGAAAACTTCTAAGAATTTCATGTGTAACTTCAACGCTTTCTAACTTCAAGGATATTTTCTGACACTTTAATAGGCTACATGTCTTCAATAGAACTTCAATACTAGTTCATCAATATTATTCACTTCAATCTATAGTTCTAATATTACTTCAATTAAATCTAATATTCTAATATTCAACAATATTCACCAACATGCTTCAGTATTAATTAAATACACGTAACTTTAATAATAAATATTCAAACCAGATTAAGTTGCCAATAAAGTAAAATAACAAACAAAAGGACAAGTCTTGTAAAACTTTAATAATGAAGATACAGTTTCCCTTTAACTTTGTTTTATGAAACTTTAATAGCAATATGTGTAACTTCAACTAAAAATAAATTTGAAGATGCTTTAACAGTGTTAAAAATTATGCTTCAGTATTTGGAAGATGCAAACAAAACCTTGAAGAAACATCAATAATTTATTTATAATACAAAACATCAATAATTTGAAGAAACATGCTATTAGTAGAACTTACCATTCGCGACTTCAACAATTTGTTGATCGGACATGACGATATTCAAGAAACCTTGCAAATATTTGGAATATTTAGATAGTAATAGTAACGAAATCCTCTTGTAGATTATAGTTCCAACACAATTATGGAGGTTTTGGATGTAGAGAGAGATTGTGAAGTTGTATTATAGAGATAGAAAGTGTTTGCATGGTGGATAAATGACTAAAACCTAATAGATCTTGTCAGATATAGTACGTATCACTGTGTCTTGGGGCAGTGAAACCCACTAACATGCATAAATCTGATTTTCCTTTTTTTTGGGCCTATTGAAGCCATTACCTTTCTCTCCATCTCAACCATTGATTTGGTTGATCCAAAGGCCCTTATAAGGACTTAAGGACTCAAATAATATAAGGGACTCTTAAGAACCTCTCTCTCTCTCTCTCTCTATATATATATATATATATATAGAAATTGAATCATGTGAGGCACCCTCCTTAGGGTGAGGCAGCTGCACCCATCTCCGCCGTCCAATTAAAAAGAGCTTAAGGCACCAGATTGTGCCACGTTGAAATACTTAAACCTGAATTCAAGGCAATCAATGCTCATTTACTCAAGTCCCCTTTCTATTTCCTCTTTCTCTCTGTTTGTGAGCTAATATCTTCATCTTCTACATTTCATCGCCATTTTCGTCGCCATTTGTTCATTATATCCTTCAACGACTCCGTTCTCCATTTCCTATGAACATCTTCAACGACTTCGTGCTAATTTCGGTAATTATGAATGATTTTCATCATCTTTTCTAGGTTTCCTCTTTACAAATTTCTTTGCCAAATTCTTTGTTAACTTTCTAATTTAGCTTCCGTTTTTTATTTATATCGTCATTAATTTGAAAATTTACTCATTCTAGTTCACTTATTGCAGATGTTGTGCGTATCTTTAGCTCTATTGTTTGTTGCTTCTATGTCGTCGTAGTCGTCACCTTCAATATCCGGATTTTTGTCGCCATTTTCTTCTTCATTTGTTCATTATCGCCTGCACCGACTCCGTTCTCCATTTCTTATGAAGATCTTCAACGATTTCGTGCTAATTTAGGAAATTATGAACAATTTTCCTTCATCTTACCTAGCTTTCCTCCGTACAAGTTTATTCCACAATTTCTTTGTTTATTTTCTAAATGAGCTTCTGTTTTTTATTACTCTTGTAATTAATTTGAAAATCTACTAATCCTAATTCACTTATTGCAGATTTTGTGCCTATTTTCAGCTCTATCGTTTCTTGTTGTTGCTTCTATGTCGTCGTAGTCATCACCTTCAGTTTCCGATCTCCTCAATTTCCGAATCTGACATTGTCTTCTTGCATATTATTGTAAGTACTCCTTTCGATTTATTTTACTTACTATGGTGATTTCCTTAACTGTGCATATTCAACTTGAAATCCTACTTTTATGCGGTTTTTCCTCATCGTATCATGATCGACTTTTGTGATTATTATTACTTTCTGCCTTCTACGGTTAATCTACTTTATTTTTCGTAATTTCATAGTTCACTTCCGTTATTGTAGCTTTGTTTTGCACAAAATTAATCATCTAGTCTTCTTTCGCTTATGTTTTGATGTCATCAGATAGACACTGTATTTTTTGTTGAAATAGTGTTCAAGAGGACAACTGCATCAAAGAATGATTTGCATACATGACTAAAGCAAACATGGCCTTTATTTTGTGAATCCTACCCATAAGGTTTGTGAGTCTTGGACTTTGTTTTGTGAGTCTAGGACCTTACTTTGTAAAACTGTTGTGAACATATGAATTGACTTTATGTTAGTAAGCATTTATTTTGTGAATCCTATGGCTAAGGTTTATGAATCTCGGACTCTGTGGTGTGAGTCTAAGACCTTAGTTTGTGAAACTGCTGTGAACATAGGAATTGAGTTTGTGAAAGTAGGCCTTTATTTTGTGAATACTGCGCCTAAGGTTTGTGAATCTTGGACTTTGTGGTGTGAGTCATGAAGCTTACTTTGTGAAACTGCTGTGAATATAGGTACTAACTTTGTGAAAGTAGGCCTCTATTTTGTGAATCTGGCGCCTAAGGTTTGTGAATCGTGGACTTTATTTTGTGAAACTACATAAGATAAGGTCTTATGCTCACAGCACGAAGTCTAAGATTCACACATTAACTCTTTATTAATACTTTAATGTATATGTGTTTGTTATTTGTTAAATGCTTAAATCAATTTGCACTATATTATCTATAAGCTCAAAAGGTAGAGCGTTGTGCTATTGTGCAAGGTGTGGGTTCGAATCCCACATAGATAAAAAAATATATTTACAATTAACATATAGTTTTGTAAATGCTATTGTATGTTCAAAGTTAACAATTCAATTTTTAGATTCACAAAATAAAGTCTTAGTTTCACAAAATCAGGTTAGAGATTCACAAAATCAAGTGCAAGTTTCACAAAATCAAGTACAAGCTCCATTAAATTAATTTGTGTAAATCAGAGAGAGACAAAGTAAAGTGTTTGGGGGTTTGTCTATTTTATTTTAAAGAGAGTATTTGGGCCAAATGAAAAGAAATGGATGACCTCAAATTTTCAATCTAATGAAAAAACTGAAAATCAACCTAGTGAATTTGGTGAGGCAGCCCGCCTCGCCAAAATTAACGGCCTCGCCTGATTCAGCCTCTATATATATATATATATATATATATATATATATATATATATATATAGAGAGAGAGAGAGAGAGGGAGAGAATTAGGATCAAGTGAGTCCACCATATCTTTTTGAGTCCGTGAGTCTTAATCTCAACCGTCAGATCAAGGAAATCTAATGGCTGAGATCACACTCCCTAAAGTAAGGGTATTTTCGACATTTAACATCTTGATATATATACTTTCATATGCACCAATTCATTCATTATTTTCTATTCACTTTCTCTCTCTACTCTCTCTCTTCACAATCTTATTCCTCTTCTCCTGTGCTATTCTCCTTATCTATGACCTAATTATTCTCCATCAATTTTCCTCTCAAGCAAGCTATACAATCTGATTTTGTTCATCACTTCTAACAATTGCAATGTCAGGTATTATTCACTCTCTTTTTCATTCTTATTTTCGTTTTAATTGTTGTAATGTTTTCATCAATTTTCGTTTTAATTGATGTTACTTTTTATTCTTCTATTTCTAATTGTATATTCACTGTATTTAGTACGATTTTCGTCCAGATTTATGTTTTCATTGATGTATTACCGCTTAAAAGTTTATGTATGCGTTATCTTTGTTGTTTTTTCTTTTTGTAAATACATGTTATTGTTTACCTAATTATTGTAAATTAGTATCACACGCTATTCGTAACAATATCGCAGGCTAAAATATACTGTAATACATTATTGTTTAGCTAATTAATGTAAATTAGTATCACATCTTATTCTTACAGTATCACAGACTGAGTATGATTCCTATTGTTTTAATATATGTGTTCTTATCATCTCGTTTAATGTCCATCCTTTATTCTTCTATTTGTGTTTGTATATTCACTATATTTAGTATGATTTTTGTTCAGATTTATGTTTTCATTGAAGTATCTCCGCTTAACAATTTATGTATGCGTTCTCTTTGTTGTTTTTTTCTTTTTTTTGTGAATACTAGTTATTGTTTACCTAATTAATGTAAATTAGTATCACACACTATTCCTAACAATATCGCAGGATAAAATATATTATAATATATTATGTTTTAACTAATGAATGTAAATTAGTATCACACGTCATTCTTAATAGTATCACGTCTTATTCTTAACAGTATCACAGTCTGAGCTACATTGTAATCCAATTTACTTTTTTCATGATAGAACCTATTGCCTCAAACTCCATTGTAGATAACACTTATTATGCTTCTGTTACATATGTTCTTACTCCACAATGCATATAACTTGTTGATGTGAATGCTGAAAATCACCTTTCTTTGAGGTTGACCCCCAAAGGTTTTATATTTTTGCATTTCCTTTTGTCTTAAAAATGGTACTAAGATGTTTTTTTGTTCTTTGTTTTTCCTTTTGCAGGTTAAGTAAGAGTTTGTGGCCATGTTGAAGAAGTCTATAATACATCATCAACTAAACATCATCTTTTTTTAATCATTTCTCTTATAAAGACAAATTTTTTATTCTTAGATATCTTTCCAAATGGTTATAATTACGTATTATTTCTCCCTTTTTTGTCATCATTATGTTATTATATCAAGTAGTACCTCTTCGTAGAAAAATTATCATAGTATCTTAGTAACAATAGCATAGTTTTGTCAACTATGTTTGTCATTTGTTTAATGTTAGAACACTTAAAAAAAACTTGTAAATATAGAAGTATTGCAATTTATTAGAAACTATGTCATAATTTATTAGAAACAATATCACATTGTAGCGGAAACAATATCACACGTTATTAAAAACAATATCAATTGATTTGATTAACAATATCACACGATGGGATTAACAATATTACCCTATACCATTACCAATATCACGATTTTGTATTCCTTTGCCATTTATGTTCAGATTATCTTTTTTTTAATCTTAGACTCATTTGCAAAACAACAGTTATAAGTTAATCGACAAAAAGTTTTTTCGTTAGCACCCTATTTATCTTATACTATTGAGAAAGTAATTTAACTTTTGTTAAACATTATCACACTACCTCAGTAACAATATCATAGTTATGTCATAATTTACCATTTCACTATGTTTATATAATACACCTTTTTAATCGACGATATCAAACCTTTTAAGTATCACGCTTTATCATAAACAATATCACACAATGTCAACAACAATACCATAGTATGCCAGTAAAAAAAGCACGAGACACACGATACAAATATACAATATCACTTTATATTGTAAACAATATCACATGTAGTCACGCATGTGTTTCTCAATATCACGAGTTATTAACAAAAATATCACACTGTATACAAAACAATATCACTATAACAGTTAGATTCAACTACTCTCCACCTTTGTGATACACAATGTCACAAACATTGAAAAATGATATTACAATTAGTTGAAAGGAATATCATACTTCGCCAAGAACAACCTCATAGCCAAAAAGATTATTTGTAATGTTATCCATATACACAATATCATTGTCATTAACATAGAGTATCACACTTTATTTACAACACTATCGGAGTAAAGAAGATACAACACTTGTTCTAACAACAATGTACTATCCAATACAGTTTTCAACCTCAACAACATTGTCCTCCTCAACAACATTGTCAATAAATTGTCAGATTCAATATTGTTTTGCTCCAGAGTTTGCCATTCGAAGCCGATTGTTGACAATGCCATAAGCTTTTATTTCTTATGCTCTTGGTATCACCTTGTCTTATAGGTAGTCACTCACGAGTGAAACCTACAACATTAAATGAAACAACTGAGAATGTCAAACAATTAAATCTCATGATCTTCATATTCAATAACACATTATACAAACAAATTCAATGATGATTAGTACCACTAATCTTCATATACAATGACACATTAAACCAGAATAGTATCACAACCATTGAAATACAATATCACATCTTCAAAGATTCTTTATTCGTATGAACTTTCATCATCATAGCCAACAGAGATGTTATTATTCATTATTTGGAACGTATGATCAATTTTTCAATTGCAATGTCAAACAAATTCAATTTCAAAATATCAAACCCTAATTTTCACAAATAAACAATAATAAATCCTAATGTTCATCATCAAATTAAGAAATTCATCTAATAAACAACTACACCTTAATTATTGTCAGTAATTAGTTTAATATGTCAAAATTTAATCCAAGAACATTAATGTACCACAAATCACTCGATAATTAGTTCAATATTATCTATTTAATCATATTAAATTCTTTTAATTCACCATATATACAATAATTTCTAACAAAATCAACATTCATAATCAACTTAATAGTGCATAAGTTAAACTAAAATCGCAAAAAAAAAAAAGAAAAAAAAAGAGAAAACAAATGTACGTACCTCAGCGATTTTGGGGAGACATCTAGTGAGATTATTCAATGTAGTGGACGAATTAATATATAAAGTAGATATACATTTGAAATCAAGTTGAAAATTAGAAAGATTGAGTGGGTTTGAATGTTGAGCGTGAGTTTGTGAGGATGAGTGATTTAGGTCAAATTTTTGGAGAGAGAAAGAAAGAAATTACTGTGTGAGGTTATTGGCTGAGTTTTGTTTGGTCCAATTTGGCGCCTACGTGGCTCAATCTCAGCGCTTCATTTTTTCTAGATTGGACGGCTGCTAGTAGGACTCACGGACTCAAATATATGAGTGGACTCACCGGATCTTGCCTCTCTCTCTCTCTCTCTCTCTCTCTCTCTCTCTCTCTATATATATATATATATATATATATATATATATATATATATATATATATATATTTATATATATATAGGAATGAGATCAAATGAGTCCACCCCAATAGAGTGAGTCCATGAGTCCTCTTATAGGCCATTGGATCTTGAAAATGGATGGCTTAGATTAAAACACAAAAAAGGTCATTTAAGAGGTGTTTAACCTCACTCTCTCACTACCACACTAATTAAACCACTAATACATTTACCTCACTAAATCACTTTCCACACAATTCATTCATTCAAAAACATTTCCTCCTTCTCTTTAAAACTCCCTCCCACTTCTCTCTAAAACATACTCCTCTCCTTCTCCCTAACTTTCCCTCTTCTTTTTTCCGTCAGCCACCGTCGGCCACCACCACAAACACCCAGAAAAAAAAAGTAGATCTACTACCAAAAAACTTCTTTCACCACCAACCACCACCACCACTCACTGTCTCCACGATACACCACCACCGACGGTGGCCGACGACCTCCCTCCTCTTCTTCTCTCGCCACCCTCCGCAGTCTCTCCGTCCTCTCTTCCGTTGCGTCGTCTCTTCCTACTCCTCTCCGTCGTCTCTCCGTCCTCTTCACTGCTTTGCCCTCCTCACTGTCTCGCCCTCCTCGCCGCCTCCTTCCTCTCTTCTCCATTTTTTCAGATCTGAAAAAAGCGGGACTGGTTTGGGGGTGGTGCGTGGTGGTGGTGTTTTCGGGGCAGTGGGGAGTAGTGGTTTGGTGGTGGTTTTTGTGGGCAGTGTGTGGTGGTAGGCCGTTTCCCACTCTTCAATCAACAACCACAAGAACACCACCCAAAACCACCACTCAAACTCCCAATTTTTTCCAGATCTGAAAAAAAAATTATACCTACCGCCATTTTCGCCGCCTTCGACCGCCTTCCGCCTCTCTATTCTTCCTCTTTCTGTTTTTTTATGGTTCCAGATCTGTTTTGGTGGTGTCAGAGGTGGCGGTGGTTGGTGGAGCAGTTAAGGGCGTGCGGTGGTTGTGGGTAGTTGGTTTCAGTTCTCGTTTTTTCATTCTATTTTCTTTTTCTTTTTCTTTTTCTTCCACTTTTCAAATTTAGTATTTTTTTTTCCCGTTTTTCCTCCACTTTTGGATCTACTAACAATAATTTCGAAAAACTAATAAACACATTTTTTAGATCTATCTTTTTTTTCTTATTTATTTAATTTTAATTTTCGATCTACTAAATAAGAAGTAGATTTCTAAAAAAAATAGTATTATCTCGTTTTTTAAGTGACAAAAATATGTGTGGTTGTTATTATTGGCTGTTTATTTAGTTTTATTGGTGACAAGGACATAGGTTGTTGATCGACCGAAGTTACACACTCAATTGACTAAAGTTACACTTTCAATGAACAAAAGTTACACCCTCAATGGACTAAAGTTACACTCCAATGAACAAAAGTTACCTTCTCAATATATTAAAGTAACATTCTGAAAAGACTAGAGTTAAACTTTAAATTGGTTAAAATTTCAAAATTTCAAAATTAGATACCCTAAAATTACTTTGTAAAATAAAACTACATGATTGAGGATTAAAGTTACACTTGTAAAAGGCTAAAGTTACACTTTAAGAATATGAAAAAATGTCAAGAACTTGTCTTGAAATTATTTTTTAGTATAAGGTTACACATTTTTGGGTAAAGGTTACACTTTAAAAATACAGAATACGCCAAGAACTCATATTAAAGTCACTTTGTATTATAAAGTTACACTGTTTTGGATTAAAGTTACACTTGCAAAAGGTTAAAGTTACACTCTAAAAATACGTAAAATGTCAAAAACTTTCCTTAAAACTACTTTTTACTATAAAGTTACACTATTTTAGATTAAAGTTACATTTCTTAAAGGTTAAAGTTACAATCTAAAAATACGTAAAATGTCAAAAACTTGTCTTAAAATTATTTTTTAGTATCAAGTTATACTATTTTGGATTAAAGTTACACTTGTAAAAGGTCAAAGTTACATTCTAAAAATACGTAAAATGTCAAAAACGTGTCTTCAAATTATTTTTTAGTATCAAATTATACTTTTTTGGATTAAAGTTACACTTGTAAAAGGTTAAAGTTACACTCTAAAAATACGTAAAATGTCAAAAACTTGGCGTAAAATAACTTTTTAGTAAACGTTACACTTTTTTTAATTAAAGTTACACTCGTAAAAGATAAAAGTTACACTTGTAAAACTGTACACTCGTAGAATAACAAAATTTATACTTGAAAACAAAAGTCATTTTTTAGTATCAAGTTATACTATTTTGGATTAAAGTTACACTTGTAAAAGGTCAAAGTTACATTCTAAAAATACGTAAAATGTCAAAAACGTGTCTTCAAATTATTTTTTAGTATCAAATTATACTTTTTTGGATTAAAGTTACACTCGAAAAAGGTTAAAGTTACACTCTAAAAATACGTAAAATGTCAAAAACTTGGCGTAAAATAACTTTTTAGTAAACGTTACACTTTTTTTTAATTAAAGTTATACTAGTAAAAGAGGCGGCGCCTCCTTCCTCCCCCGCTTTCCTCCTCCTTCCTCCCCCGCTTTCCTCCTCCCCGCCTCCCTCCTACCTCCTCCCTCATTCTAGATCTATTTTTATTTTTCAGTTTTGAAGGTAGACTCATTATAACTTGCCTCTATATATAGAGAGGTGGGTTCAAATGAGTCTCTCCTTCCCTTTGAGTCCTTGAGTCCTAATCCAAGCCATTGGATCTAAAGGATGAAGGGTTAGGATTAAAACAAAATGGATGGCCAAGATTGTGAGACACACCAAATCCAATCCTTTCAAACCCTACTACTTATACCTAACCATCACCACGTTTTTCTCATTTTCACATTTTCCACTATCTCTCTACCTCCTTTCTCTCTCTACCTCCTAAAACAAAAACCCAAAAAATTAACCACCTCCTCTCCCTCACTCACAAAACCCGACAACCACCTAGCCCACCCCTCCACCGCTCCCCTGCACTGCCGCCGTTCCCCTGCCGCCCGTCGCTCCCCTGCTCTTCTCGGCTCTCTCCTCCCCGCTCCCATGCTGCCGCCCTGCTCTGCCATCCTGCGCCGCCCCTCCTGCTCTGCCTCCCCCTGAGCCGCCTTCCCCTGCTCCGCCTTCCCCTGCGCCGCCTCCCTTCTCCCCCGCATCCCTCCTCCCTCCTCCGCTCCCTCTGTCCTGCATCCCTCCCCCGCATCCCTCCGCCTCCTCTCTTCTCTCTTTTTTTTTTTTTTTTTTTTCTGATTTTGTTTGTTTTTTTGTTTTATTTTAGATCTTGTTTTTTCATAATGTTTTTTTCGTTTTTCATTTTTCATTTTTTTGAATTTCTTATGATATCTATTTTATTTTTATCTCGTTTTTTATTTTTTTTGTTATCATTTTTTTTGTTGGTGGGTTATTAATTAGGTTTAGATCTTGTTTTTTGTTTTTCATGTTTTTTTTATTTAAGATCTTTTTTTTATATAAGTTTTTTTTTTCCAGATCTCATTTTTTTTATATGTTTTTTTTTCCAGATCTACCCTTTTTTTTTTCGATTCACTTATTTTTATGTAAGATCTCATTTTTTTATATATATTTTTTTCCAGATTTAAAGTTACATCATTATGTACTAAAGTTGCACAATTATGTACTAAAGTTGCACAATTATGTACTAAAGTTACATCATTATGTACTAAAGTTACATAATTATGTACTAAAGTTACACAATAATGTACTAAAGTTGCACCATTATTTACTAAAGTTACATCATTATGTACTAAAGTTACATCATTATGTACTAAAGTTACATCATTATGTACCAAAGTTACATCATTATGTACTAAAGTTGCACAACTATGCACTAAAGTTGCACAGTTATGGACTAAAGTTGCACAGTTATGGACTAAAGATGCACAGTTATGGACTAAAGTTATCCTATTAAGGACTGAAGTTACGCTATTAATAACTAAAGTTACATTAGTATGGACTGAAATTACACTAGAAAAGACTAAAGTTACCTAAACATGTCTTACAAAATTCAAATTAATATATTAAATCTCACTTTAGTATAAAGTTACACTATAATTGACTAAAGTTACACAATTAATAAATAAAGTTTCACTAAAGGTTAAAGTTACACTTATAAAAATGTTAAAATTAAATCATATTTTGACTTAAAGTTACGCAATTAAGAATTGAAGTTATACTCATAAAAAAAACTAAAATCAAATAAATTTGTTTTAAAATTATATAAATTCAAATTTATAAAGTTGAAATCACATTTTACTTTAAAGTTACAAAAATAATGGTTGAAGTTACACTCTTAATGACTAAAGTTAGCCTCATAAAAAGGCAAAAATCACATAAACTTATCTTAAATTTACATAAATTCAAATTTATATAGTCGAAATCACATTTTGGTTTAAAGTTACACCAAAAAAGGTTGAAATTACACTCGTAATGACTGAAGTTATACTCATAAAAAGTCTAAAATCACATAAACTTGTTTAAAGTTACATAAATTCAAATTTATATAGTCAAAATCACATTTTAGCTTGAAGTTACAAAATTAATGGTTGAAGTTACAAAATTAATGGTTGAATTTACACTCGTAATGTAGGTGAAAGTCAATAAAACCCACTCATTTTGTTCTAATTTTGTCCCTTCATTGTGTTCTAATCTTGTCCATTTATTTTTCTTTTAATCTTAGTCCTCCATCTTGTTCTAATCTTGTCCCTCCATCTTTTTCATAGATGAGGACTCATGGACTCAATTTTAAAGGTGGACTCATTATAACTTGTATATATATATATATATAGGATCCGGTGGAAACGACCACTCGGTGCAAAAAGTGAAAACGAACTAAGCCGTACAAACAAAATAGACCAACATCTCACGTGTGACTCCTGAGTATTGTGTAATGCCTAAATAAAAATACCAAATCTTATCCTTACAATTATAAAACTCCACTCCTTGATCTACATCCAACACAATCTGACAGACTGACACCGCCATGAACAGACGCCGCCACCACGCTCAAACCATGTATCGTCCGCCGCAATAACGGTACTAGTAATTGCCGTGTCTTCAACCTCCTCGATCGCTATGTGTCAACCAACCTCTTATTTCCCCTCTTCCTACCCCACTACCCTACCACCGCTGCCACGCCACCCATCCACGCCATCGTCTTCTTCCACGGTGGCGATGTCTACCTCACTTCCTCCTATTCGTTGGTTTCCAGTCGATTCCTATGTAACTACACTAGTTTTTGATGTATCTAACCACCAGTTTAATGTACATCACCATAGATACACAAAATTAATTACTAGGTACATTCAAATTTGTTCGAGATACGTCAATATAGAATTCAGGTACATTAATTATTTCGTGTATCTTAATTTGATTTTGTAGCAATTGCTTTAGCTCAATTGATGATGGGTTGAAGGATAAAGCAAATATGATGATGAGAAAGAATTTTTTTGTTTTATCATTCTTCATTATCAACGCAAATAGAAGGATGCTAGAAAGTGTTGGGCGACGTTGTTTTTATTGTCGTCACCGACGACGACATCAGGTGGTTTGGGTTTGAGAAGAGAGGGAAGCTGAAGTGTGGTGGTGGTGGTGCTGTTTACGGCGGCTGATACTGGTGGTAGATGATCAGAATGTATTCATGGTGGTGATTGCCGACGATTGTTGGTGGTGGTCGTCGATGGAGAGGTGGAGATTTGGGTTTGGGGTAGCGTGGTGTTAATAATGGTCTTGGTAGTACAGAGTTGAACTTGTTTTGGGTTGACAAAATATAGTAATATGTTGACAACGCGTTTGTTAAATTTGTGATGGTTTTATAGTTCGTTTTCACTTTTTGCACCGAGTGATCATTTGCACCGGATCTTGACTATATATATATATATATATATATATATATATAATTGGGATCCGGTAAAAACCACTAAGATAATGAGAACCGTGAGAACTTCGCCTTACAAAATTTATTTTTTCAAAATAATGAAATAATTGGATTCGGAGTAGAATATTATGGCTAGATAACATATTTCTTGGCCGAAAATTTATAAGCTACTGACGGAAATTGAGTCGAAATAGATTTTACTCTTTTTAATGCACCTAGTAGTCAGTTTCATATATCTAACAATTTTCATGCACCTAGTACTCATTTTCATGCATGTAACAATTTTCATCTAGAGCTAGTTATTTTCATGCACCTACTAATTGTTTTCATGCATGTAACAATTTTCATGCCCCTAGTGCTCGTTTTCATGCATTTAGAGTAGTTTTAGTTTACCTAATTGAATTTATGTACATTAAATACATATTTTTTTTAATATAATCAATAAATTTTGTTTATTTACTGCACGTATTTTGCATAAATAAACTAAACTAATGGTAAATGATTCAACAAAACTTTCGAAACAAGATTTGGTGGAGATTTAGTGAGGGTTCTCACGGTTCTCATTATGTTAGTGGTTCTCACCGGATCCTTACCCTATATATATATATATATATATATATATATATATATATATATATATATATATATAGAGAGAGAGAGAGAGAGAGAGAGAGAGAGATAGGTTCAAATGAGTCCACCTTCTTTTTTTGAGTCCATGAGTCCTCATCTTGGCCTTTGGATGAAGAAGATGGAGGGACAAGATTAGAAATAGATGGAGGGATAAGATTAGAATAAAAATGGATGGACAAGATAAGAACATAATGGAGGGACAAGATTAGATACAAAATGAATGAATTCCACCTATACATCACCTTGTACCTTTATACTAAAATATGATATTTAGACAAGTTTTTGTAACATCAGCTTTTTATAAGTGTAACTTCAGTCCTTACGAGTGTAACTTCAACCATTATTTTTGTAACTTCAAACTAATATGTGATTTCAACTATACAAATATGAATTTATGTAACTTTAAGATAAGTTTATGTGATTTTAGCCTTTTTATGAGTGTAACTTTAGTCATTACGAGTGTAACTTCAACCCGTATTTGTGTAACTCCAAACTAAAATGTTGTTTCGACTATATAAATTTGAATTTATATAACTTTAAGACAAGTTTATGTGATTTTAGTCATTTTATGAGTGTAACTTCAGTCATTACGAGTACATTTTCAACCCTTATTTGTGTAACTTCAAACTAAAAATGTGATTTTGACTATAGAAATTTGAATTTTTATAACTTTAAGTCTTTAAGACAAGTTTATATTATTTTAATATTTTATAAGTGTAACATGAGTATAACTTCAGTTCTTACGAGTGTAACTTTAACCCTTATTTGTGTAACTTCAAAATAAAATGTGAGTTCGACTATAAAAATTTGAATTGGGTACTTTAACACAATTTTATGTGATTTAGACTTTTTATGCGCTTAACTTCAGTCATTACGAGTGCAACTTCAACTTTTATTTGTATAACTTCAACCGATTTTAACCTTTTTATGAATTTAATTGTAACTTTAATTTTAAGACATATGTATGTAACTTTAAGACATGTTTAGGTAACTTTAGCCATTTTTTGGGTAACTTCAGTCATTTATAATGTGATTTAATAGTTTAATTTGAATTCATGTAACTTTAAGGCATATTTTGATAACTTTAGTCCGTACTGGTGTAACTTCAGTTTATACTAGTAGTGTAACTTTAATCCTAAAAAGTGTAACTTCAGTAACTTTAAGCATTAATAGCGTAACTTCAGTCCTTTAATAGTGTAACTTCAATACTTAATAGTATAACTTCAAGCATTAATAGTGTATCTTCCAAAAAAACAAGATATAAAAAATAAAATTAAAAAAATATAAGAAAAGATGGTGGTTTTGAGATCTGAAAAAAAAAGCAACAAACATAAGAAATTTTTAAAAATAAAAATATTAAAACGAAATCTAATTAAGTAACTTCAGTACATAAAGGTGTAATTTTAATCGATAATAGTGTAACTTTAGTCTAATAGTGTAACTTTAGATCTAAAAATAAAAACAACATAAAAAAAAAACGAGATGTAAAATAAAAATGAAAACTAAACATTAAAACAACATCTAAATTAAGTATAAAAAACATAAGAAATATGAAAATAAATATAAAATATAAAATAAAACGAGATGGTTGTTATTTTTTCGGATCTTTTTTTTGGTTTGGGTGGTTGTTATTTTTTTATGTTTTTTTGGATCTTGAAATGGTGGTGGTCAGGTGATTTTTTTTTTCGGATTTTAAAATAGTGGTGGGGTTGTACATTTTTTTTCCATATGGAAAATAATGTCTTTTTTGTGGTTGGTGTGTTGGAGTAGTGGTGGTTGTGTTTGGTTGTTTTTTTGGATCTTTTTTTTTAGATCTAGGAAATGTGGTGGTAGAAGTGGTGGTTGTATTGATTTTTCTCTTCTTTTTTTCAAATTTCGAAATGGTGGTGGTGGTGATTTAGTTTTACCTTTAAATGATGATGGTGCATATTTTTCTTTTTTCTTTTTATTTCAAATCTGAAATGGAGGTGGTGGTGTGATGGTGGGTCGGCGTTGGAAGAAGAAGAAGAGAGGGAGGGGTCGCAGGGGAGGCGGCTGCCGGCGTCGGAAGAGGGAGAAATGAGGTAATGCCGTGGGGAAGATAGGTGGTGATGGTGGGGGGTCACGTGGGTTGGTAGTGGTGGCAGTGTAGGAGTGGGGTGGTGGGGGGTGGTGGTCGGTGGTAGTGGCGGGTGGAGGGGTTTTTTGGTGTTTTTTTTTTGGTTTTTTATTTGAGAGAATTGATGAGAGATAAAGGAGGTAGAGAGAGAGTGGAGGATGAGGAAAATGAGAGAAAGAGAGTGAAATAAGTGTATAAATATTAGGGTTTCATGACGATTGGATTGGGTGTGTCTCACAATCTTAGCCATCCATTTAGTTTTAATCCTAGCCCCTCATCTACATGATTCAAGGGTTTGGATGAGGACTCTTGGACTCAACAAAAGAGGATGGACTCACATGATCCTTTCTATATATATATATAGAGAGAGAGAGAGGTCGGTTCAAATGAGTCCTCCCCTTCCCTTTGAGTCCTTGAGTCCTCATCCAAGCCCTTGGATTAGGAGGATGAAGGGCTAGGATTAGAACAAAATGAAAGGTTAGGATTGTGAGACACACACAATCATCTCCTTCAAACCCTAGTATTTATACCCTTTCTTCACCCATTTCTCTCATTTTCAAATTTCTCATTATCTCTCTACCTCCTTTATCTCTCTTCATTCTCTCATTCTAAAAAATTAAAACCCAAAAAATTAATCCCTTATCTCCCTCACTCACCAATCCCGACCACCACCGTCTACCTCCACCGCCTACCTCCACCGTCTACTTGTGGGAAATCGGTATTACCACAATACAATTATTATAGGATTATAACGAAATAGTAATAACTTGATAATGCTAGTCATAAACGAAAACAACAAAAGGAATAGAGATTTAGAAATCAACCTCCGGTCCTAGAATTTGGCGTAAAGAACGGAGATATCAAAGTAGATATCCTCCTAATCGTTGCACCCAAGACTGTATGAGAAATGCCCTTGTGTTGCTAGAAGTTTTTAAAAGTTACTGTTAACCTTTTGTTTTGTGTTTTGTCAAAAGTTACTGTTAACTTTTGTCTTTCTGTGATCTTTTGATGGGATGGAGGCTGCAGAGAGAATCAATTAGGTTTTAGAATTTTCTTCCTCTTCCCTTTTTCTCATGGCACACATAGGTTTTATATGAGGAGATTTAGTCTCCTCAAATAACTACCCATTGACCGGAAATGTGACACCCTCAAATTTGCGGAAAGATAAACAAGTAATTTAAATAAATAAAAGATGAGAATACGTTTCTAATAGGTTCACTTTAGTGAAAATCGGTAAATTTTTAAAACCGGAACCTATCATTAAATATATTCATCATAACGAAGGTGTCCCTTAAAAGAAAATGATTCCTAACAAACGGAAATCATAGTTATAGAAAAGTATCTGAACACGGGAGACTATCTCCCGTATAAATACAGAAATAAAAGAGTGTATAATATATACAATCCTAAGAACCGAATATAGGTCCAAGGTAATACTTCGCTCGCTAGCTCGTCAATGTACCCAAAGTATGCATCACAACCCTGCCAACCGCATTAAATATAAACACGGAAGCCACAGTCAGTGGGGAGTAACTCCGAGTTCTCCCAGCCACGAAATGTCGAGTTTGATAAAACATGAATAACATAAAAGAAATGTATATGGAAAATACAAAACTTAACATATACGATAGGCTTTTCATGTTATGAAACAAATAACTAACATATAACCTAGCATATGAAAGCTAAGCTACTCATGCAAGCTATCATGTGAATTAGTTAACAACCTATACCACGAGGTAGGGAAGCTAGTATGCTAGCTCAGAGGTTACATTTAAAACATGGCCATGATACAACGCAACCCTAATCATACAAACTATCATGTGAATCAGTTAACAACCGGTAATCCAAACTCTATCAACCTTAGCCGGCTTGCATCTCACCTTCTAAGATTCATAGAATCATCAAACATGAAAGACCAATACATCTAGAAACAGGAATAAGTTCTTAGTACAGTCAATAGTCGACTTTTGTAACTCGAGTCTATACCACAAGGTTGGATAAACATCCTAGTCCTAGACTGCGCAGACCTAGCGACAACAGCTAACCCATTCCCTGTCTCAATACCAAAGGTACAGTGAGAATCTCAACTAGGCGACCCCCTAAGCAGAGTTGGCTAGTACTTAAGCTAGCTCCATTCTCAAAGTGGAAGCAATTAGGCAGCCATGCCCCGGCTTGGATATAAACCCACCAAGCCGGAAACACAAAAGCTATCAAGCCATGAACTATATACTCGTTAAAGATAGTAAGGCCTATCAATGTCATGGTCCAAGATGCTCATTTAGAATTAGAATGGTCAAGACGCCATATAATCATAATTCTCTATGAGTACTTAGTCAACACGACATATATCATACATTGAACAGTCAACGGTAAAACTTCCTATCGGTGACTAATTACAATAAATCACATTCAAATAATCATAATCGCCTCATATGCCTACTAAGCTTTTCACTTTCTTTCATTAAATTCAAACTTTAACTTTCCTTAATACAAATCCCCGACCCGAGTCCCTGACGGGTCATTCAGTCAAAACGTGGCCTGACCTAGATCCTAGTTTGACCAACCCGTTTTGGTCAAACCGGCTAGAACAGAGTCTTAGCCATTTAGGCTTGCACATAAGAACGTCATATTCATTTCATGCTATTTTATTCTAATTTCTAACATGTGAATTATAAATTCTTACGAAACCCGCTTGACTTAAAGAATATCAAATTAAACTACAATCTCATGCTATAATTTCTAACATGTGAGAAATAATAATATTATGAAAACCGTTTAATTAAATACTTTACTTATTAAAATTTCCCACTTGCTAAATATTACAAAACATGATATAATAATAACACTAAACTCAAAAACCGTCACAAGCCCAAAGGAGGGCTCACGGGTCATGGGCTGGACCGGGCCTGGACTGGGCCCACGGGCTGGTTTGGGCCGGTTTTGGTCAACCTTTCTAAAACCGTTTCTTAATATTTCCCGCATGCTTAACATATTTAAAACCCGTCAAAACAACAACAAAACAATCAAGTATCGACACAAGCCCAAAGGCCAATTAACGGACCAACCCAGACCGGCCTGGACCGGGCCTGAACCGGCCTGAACCGGGCCTGAACCGGGTCGGTTTCTCAGCCACCATACACGGCCACCATCAACAACAACCCAAATTTATTTCTAACATGTTTTAATTAACAACCATCCATTATAACAACCAATTCAACCATCATTCATACTAAAATTATGATTATGAACAAATCATCCAACATGTCAAAAACATTCAATATGTTAAAAACTCATAAAACTTAATAATAATAACAACCTAGCATGTTACTACTTAAAACCGTAAATAACAAAAACATAAGTAAAAGTATGTGACATTAATTCGTCGAGTAACTCGGTAATCGTTACCTTAGCTAGCACAAAACCAAATAGCACCCAAAATAATACTAATCTTCTTCTAAAATATACGAGTCACCAAACTCGTCTTCATAATCTTCTCCTATAAGAAATGACAAAAATAACATTATTAGAATTAAAACTTGATTTCAACAATTAAAGTGTTGAAAACGATTTTGTCGGAATTGAAAATAAAACGTACATGGAGATGAAGAGCGGAGAGGAGACTTTAGAAATATAACTTAGAACGGAGTTGACCAAGTAACGAAGATTTTGTGACGATTTTGCTCAAGAACGATCAAGAACACGAAGAACGATTATGATTATATTAAAGAAGGTATTAATTAGATATTAAGGTGATTTAATGTAAAATAAAAAGATAATAAGTGAGTAAGAGTGGAGGGTTGGGCCGTGTAATATAGAGGTTTAACGGGAGTCGGGTTTTGAACTAGTTGTTACGGGATTGACTCGGGTTTTATAAATATATTATGGTAAATATCTAGATATTATTAGATATTATGTTTGTTTAATCAAATATCTAGATATTATTAGATATTATGTTAGTTTAATGAAAATATCTAATCCTAAGAGAAGAGAGGAGAGCCGTGTGGAGGAGGTAGATGTCGGGTCTGTTTTTAAGCGATTTGTTGTGGAATTTAAGTTGACAGATCGATAAAGTTACAAACATCTTAGATATTTGTATTAGTTTAATCAAAGTAATCAAAAGCCCTAAAATGAGGGAAAAAGGGTGCCTTGGGCGTGTGGCACTAGTAGGAGTCGGGTTTTGGGTTTGTTTCGGGACTTAAGTTGACTCGGGAATAGTTAAATGAAGTTCGGGTTTAAACCGTATAATCTACTCTTTAATTCCTAATAAATTCAAAATAATTATATTAAATTATCATAAATTCAAATAAATCGTAATAAATTAAAATAAATTAAATTTATTATTTTTCAAATATAATTTCGGTCTTTCAAATTACGGGGTGTTACAGTTAGCCCACATATTCTTGAGATGATTGAGAATGTCGAAAATTTGGGTTTAGTCGTAAATTAAATTTTCCGTATCGAATTTAGAATTTCCGAGTTCGTATTTGGATATTTCGCGAGATTTCAAGTAAATCCCGTCTTAAGCCGTGTTTGACTTTTCTTGACTTTTCCACTCACTCTTTACATATACTCCTTCCTAACCCTAACCTAACTCACACAACTCAAACACTTTCTTCTTCTCTAAGAAACCCAAAACCCCATCAAAACCTAGCTTCCATAATCATCCAATCTTAGATTTTTCATAACTCATTCGTTTCTCGCTCAAATTCACGTAAGTTCGTCTTATTCTTCCCCTCTCATCTTCCTCTATCCGTATTGGTAATAAAATTACCGTCTTTTTCGCTTTTCAATTTATCCGTCTTTCTCAAAGGTGAATTATATTCATCTTTTATTATCTAATTGTAGGTGGAGACTAGGAAGGCTTAGAAATCGATTAAAGACGCGTAAAGGTAACGGTGAAGGGTTACCTGATATCATTTACGTGTTTTATGTTTTTTCTAGGCTAGTAATCGTATTTAGATTATGGTTAGTATGCTTAGGACTTGTGTTGTTGTTGATGGATGTTGTTAGTTGTTAATTGATATGAGAATTGATGGTTTGTGATGATAAATGAGGATTTTTTGTTGTTGACAACATGTTGGTTTTGATCGTGCCCGAATCCCGTGAAGGACGCTGGCAGCGTTCTTGGACGCAGGCAGCGTCGTGGTGGCGCTGGCAGCGTTACTCGCTGCCGACTGCAGTTTTCATGCACTGACCCCTTTTCGTAAAATGATCATATCTCCTTCGTTACTTGCTTGTTTTGGGCTTGTGACATCCCGTTGGAACCGTAAGACGAGAAGCTATCACCTCCATTTTCAATTTCTGCATTTAAATGTCTAGAACTCTAGATATGACCGTTTGAAGTGGACCCTTGTTTTAGTTGGTTTCCAAACAACGTTGTTTTGGAGAGGTGATCTATGTATTTATTCATTATGCTTCATAAACTTGTTCTAATGCTTATGTATCATGTATTGATTCATTTTTATCATAGTTAAGTTTATATAATTCCCTATTCTCATGTTTTGTGACGGTTTTTGGTATGTCCCACTTTGAATCGGTTTTTACAAATGTTACGGTTTGAGCACTATTTTGTTATGTGCTTTGTACTCTCATTCCCTTGGCTACCTCCACGTTCGTAAGGCTGGAATGTCGGAACGGGGAGGTATCCTACTGCTTAATTGCATGTGTTAGTGGGCATACGACGACGTTGTTGGAAGGCGAACGCTATGCGTTGATCGACCCGGCCATCAAATGTTGTGTACTTGCGAGGTGGTGTTATTTGCATGTAGCGTACCGCTTGTTATGAGGCTTGTGCTCTTTTCCGCCTCTTTCGTGAATTATCGACCGAGTTTGGGGTACTCGGCGTCTATGATTGACCGAGTTTTGGATGCGAAACGTTTATCGCATGTCGAATCGGAACACGTTATTCCGAGAGTCTGGCCAAGTTTAGACTAGGACCGTATTATTATCGTCGTCCTACCGGAGGAAATTAGTCCACATATACGAAATGTGATCGTGTATGCGTTCAGGGAAATGCTTATCTCGTGGATGCCTGTTAATCATACTTGCCATGTACACGGTGCTAGTGCGTTTCATTTACTGTGAGAAATGTCGTCTTTGTGTCGTTGTGTTTGGATGCGTGATTACATGATTGATTATTCATGATCATTGCATGACTTGGCATGGTTTGTTTTTCGAGTCTCAATCTTATCAAACTTATACCGCTAACGGTGAGATGTAAGCCCTAGTGAGTGTATTCGGTTGCCTAAGAGTGTCTTCCCTGAGTCTTTGTATAACATGATGGATTCAGACTTGTAACTCTTATGCTCTTATTATGATATATCGAATTGCCTATCTATCCTTATCGTATTTCACAAGTATATCTATATATGCATGCTTTTACTTTTGTGTTTCCTTTTATGTACGTTTAATGTGATATGGCTGGGAGAACCCCCACTGACTGTGGCGTTCATGTTTTTCATGGATGAACAGGTTGCTTGCTTGGATGGCATTTTGCTTGGTATTTTGGGTTCGGGTGTGAGCTAGCGGGCGTTATCCCTGGATGAAACACCTCTAGACGTTATTTAGGTTGTTTGCTAATCACTTTTACTTTGACAACATTTGGAGAGACTACGTCTCTTGTTGTAGTATATTTCGTACTTTGGTTTGTAATATTTGACACTCCTCGTGATTTCTATTGCATGTAAAAAGTTTTAAAAACACCGTATTTCCGCTAATTAAATCACATGCTTGTATGTTTTATTTTCGCATTCGCGAGGGTTGTCACAGTTGGTATCAGAGCTTTGACGCTCCCGACGCACACACGTGAACCCTAAACTTAAATTACTTGACCTTGAAATAATCAATGAGAGATGGGTAGACTTAAGGACCTAAGGTGGTAGTCTTTGGTGTACTTGATGTTTGTTAGGTTCTAACTTGTTTGTTGATTATGTTGAGTGATGTTATGTTTGTTTGTATCTACCGTTTTGAGGAGGATCATGTGTTACCTAGAAGATGTATCATCTACCGAAGATCGAAGATTGACAAGCCTAAGTGAAGTGTATTTCTTCCTCATCGATGATTTTTCTCGTCCTTAATGTATCATGCTCCCTTCCTTCTATCTAAGTGCTTCTTTATCATCTAAGTTCTTTTCCCCTTGGAAGTTACTCTTGTTACTTTCCTCCTCCTTATAAATTTGTACATTCAACTTCCTCATGTGACCTTTTGTGGTCACCATCCCCTTTTGTTTTTGGCATATTGTACTTAGTCGGAAGAATTTTGAATTTTGTGGGATGTTAGTGTTGGTTAGAATGAATTTGGGATTTGAGGTAAATGGTGTAGATCTAAGTTCACCGTATATTGATGATTGATTGTATCTCTGAGAAATGGTGGTAAGATAAGTTCGATGATTTTAATGCTTAATGCTTGCCATGACTAATGTGTAAATAGTTCATGATATTCGATGGTGTAAGGTTGAATGAGTTGGCTATGACTTCTTAACTGATTAATAATTTAATCATTTGGACTTAAAAGTTTAGTATTGTTTTGAAGACCATGCTTATGATATGTCTAATTGGTGTAAAGAAGAAGTTTTGAATGATATCTTGAGGTGTGAAATACTTTTGAGGTTAAGTGACGTCTTGTGGTTTCCTATTGTGTGTTTGTGAGTATAGGCTTGGTGGAAAAAGCATTTGGCTATAGTTTTTGGATTTAAAGATATGATCTTATCTTATGGTATCGGAGACTCGTTTGAAGTAGTAAGGTTTCGTTGTAAGTTGAACCATATTACTTGAGGATTATAGATATGAGCGAGATTTGATGATGTGAGCTATGATGGAAATACCTTTGGACGTTAATGATGACGTTTGACTTGATGTTGTACTTTGATAATAATGAACTCGTGGGCTATATGAGTTGAAAATGACCCAGTATAAGGGAGTATTTGTTAGTCCTTCAGTTAAAGAAACCTTTGAGGTTGTGTTGAATATTTGAGCTAAAGGAATGTTACTATGCTTGAGTTGCAATTCCGCAATTGGGATTCCGTGCTATATGAAAGGATGGATGAATTGGGTTGTAATCGATTGTTAAATCTAGGTGTACCTTACTTTGATAATTTGTGGTACGAGGGTCCCTTGTAAGAGACCTTTATTATTGGGATGAGTTGCTTTACTATCACCCTAAGTCTGAAAGGAGAAATTTTGTGGATTAAACCTTAAACCTTTACTCGTGCCATCATCCCTTTTCATTTCCATTCTTGAATGTTTTTGTCAAGATTGATCTTTAAGAAATCGCATGCTCGTATCTTATTTCTTACTCGGATATATTCATACCTCTATTATCTGCTTTGTCTCTTGCTTATGACCACGTTGTTTTCAAGCGTTCCTCTCTTATAATCTCGTGCTTGAATTATTCTCGTGTTCTCCTTGAGATTCCTTATCGTTTCCTATCTCATTGCTCCTTCATCTTTTCTCTACTGGATTGGATATTCCGTTTGTAAGGCTCAGAGAATAAGTGTAATGTATTTTGGGATTCTTTAGCTAGAATATGTGTCTTTGGATTGAGCAAATTTCATGTTGTCTTTGTGTGGGAAATAACAGTTTACTTCCCCTTTAAATTTAGGATTATAACAAAATTATATAATATGAATTGCGAGTCATAAATATGAAAACGATATAAAACATAGAGAAATCGAATTGAACCTTTGGTCCTCGTAAATTCGGCCTAAGAACAGATATCAAAGCAGATATCCTCCTAATCGTCTCACCCAAGATTGTATGAGATATGCCCTTCTCCTTTGCTAGAAAGAGAATCAAAAGTTACTGTTAACTTTTTGTTTTTGTTATTTGTGTGTGATGGAGGCACAAGTGAGAATACAATTAGGTTTAGAATTTTCTCCTGCTTCCCTTGTCTACTTCTCACGGCTCCCCTAGGATTTATATGAGGAGATTTGTCTCCTCAAAACAACTACCCATGGACCGAAAAATCCATATTTAATCTGGACTGTTTCCCGGTTAAATTCGCTTTAATATATAATGTGTATAATTAATGTATCGTATAATATACACGTTAATTATAATTATCCGTATAATTATAATTTGCTAATTCAATATAACATTTTATATTCAATTACGAATTAACCTTTTAATTCACATAAGCTTACATTATATATATGTTAATTAAATACAACAGTTTATATTTAAATTACGAATTACTTTTAATTCGTCTCAGCTCATATTATTTAATCGTTATTAAATAATCGTCTCATCATCACATTGACTAACCTTTTAGTCAAATACACTGACTAACCTTTTAGTCATATAATAGGGCATCAATATGATTATTTTCTCAAATAATCACATCTCTCAACCACATCCTATAGGTGTGACTTTTAGGGACCAGTTGATCACCGCCATCTGTATGACAATAACGTCAAACTTATCTAGCAAGCCAACCGTTATTGATAAACGTTAATCAACTGATTATTATACAAAGTATACCCTGTGAACCTACAGAGATTTATTTATGTTATTGCACTAACTGTGGAGGACACTGGCTCCAACACTTTGATCATGGAAAATAGGACTTAAGCTCTAGGATGAATCCTAATAGTGTTAATGTATCCTCTCTTGGTGGTTTTAGGTTTGGAGCTTGGTATTGTAGTGTTATTTTTAGAATCGAGTTGATCATGATAATAGTTTGTTGATGTTGAGTAGTATAACGGTTGCTTGGGATATCATTTGAAAATTAGATGTCTCTAATTGGTGGATTCTAAAAGAGACTTTGCTTTAGGGAAATTGAGTTGGTACCCAAAGTTTGAGGAGTTTTGTCATAAATGAAAATCGATTTATTTTGAGTTTTAGATGGACTAGATGATTTGAATGGTTGTCTGATTGCCAAGTAATTGACCATTTGTGGTTTGGAATTAGTAATTCTCTTTTATTCTTAAGGAATCATAGTTTGAGATTGAGAAATGTTCGTTGCAAGCTTTGGATAGTAAGTGCTCAGTTGTTATGGATTATAGAGTTAGATTGGTGAACCCATTTATCTTGAGGATTAGTAACCATCATAGTTTGCTAATGTGACTATTTATGTTTGAGGCTTCGAGGAATATTTTCATAAGTGAAGATAGTTGCATCTCGAGTTATAGTTGAGCTAAGTAATTTGACTAATGGTCGCATTGCCATGTGTTTGGCAAAATATTAGTGATTTGGGATCTGTGCCCGACCTTTCTTGAGGTATTGTGTTTTAACTTTTGAGGATGAGAAGTCCATCGTAAATTTAGGATAATGAGTTTTGGAATAAATGGGATCAGAGGATTTTATGGTAAGGACCGTTCACTTTGTGGTTGTTAGTAGATATGGTCCCCAAAGATGAGATTTCTTTGGTTAGTGGTCTCAGATAGAGTATGATGAATCTAAGGATTTTATAGTACCTTAAAGGACCTCTCCTGCAGATTACAATCTATGGGCCCTAATCGATGCTAATTAGGTTTGAATGGTTAGGTTGCTGACTTGAGGTCTCGTGGTTATGAAGGATTCCAGTAGAAATCTAATGATTGAAAATGTTGAGGTGTAACTTGGGTAAATTACATTCTCTTGAGGATTTGGTTTATTAGCAGAGTTAGTGATGTCGACTTCTTGTAGATCTTCCTGCCGACTTCATCGTGATTCTTCCTATCCCTAAGAGTTCGATTTGTTTCGCTTTTGTGCGTTTTGTATATATTTTGTTTCATGATTTGTGAACTTTATGTTCGAGTCGCTCTATGTACGTGTAATGTCGTGTTATTTTGAGTTATCTTTGAGAAAACCTCAAATTTCCATATTGTATTTCTAATTTAACTTTTCAAAGAAGTATAAAGATGGATTGTGTACTCTCTTTTTAAAGAAAATGGATTTCTTTTGCGTTTATATTTCGACTTTGCGTTTAGTTGGATGTTGGACTTATTATTGGAGACGTCTGGTGACTAATCCTGCACTTACTAACGTTTGTTTTGATTTTCGATTTCACTATTTCGACATTGATTTGATTTTTGATTGCTAGAGTTCTCGTTCGCAACGGGCACCCTTGTGATTCGTAAATAAAGTTTCGCACTTATGAAAAATTTCCTTAAACCATTTTCGAGAAGAACCTCGTTTCATAAATGTTTCCCTTGTAAAAGCTTTCTTGTTAATTTTTAAAACCGATTATTGTCTTTGATACTTTTGTTTTCTACTCTCAAGTTTCGAGGACGAAACTTTTTAAAAGGTGGGGTGATTGTAACACCCGTAAATGTACCCTATATTTATAGTGAAAATATTTTACGGATACTTTTCAGTGAAATTTAGTTTTAATTTAGAATTTAATATTCCGAGTCGAATTTAGAATTTCCGAGTTCGTATTTGGAATTTCCGTGAGATTCCATGTGAATCCCGTCTTAAGGCGACTTTGACTTTTATTGACTTTTCCACTCACTCTTTACATATACTCCTTCCTAACCCTAACCTAACTTACAAAACTCAAACACTTCCTTCTTCTCTAAGAAACCCAAAACCCCATCAAAACCTAGCTTCCATAATCATCCAATCTTAGATTTGTCATAACTCATTCGTTTCTCGCTCAAATTCACGTAACTTCATCTTATTCTTCCCCTCTCATCTTCCTCTATCCGTATTGGTAATAAAATTACCGTCTTCCTCGCTTTTCAATTTATCCGTCTTTCTCAAAGGTGAATTATATTCATCTTTTATTATCTAATTGTAGGTGGAGACTAGGAAGGCTTAAAAATTGATTAAAGACGCGTAAAGGTAACGGTGAAGGGTTACTCGATATCATTTACGTGTTTTATGTGTTTTCTAGGCTAGTAATCGTATTTAGATTATGGTTAGTATGCTTAGGACTTGTGTTGTTGTTGATGGATGTTGTTAGTTGTTAATTGATATGAGTATTGATGGTTTGTGATGATAAATGAGGATTTTTGTTGTTGACAACATGTTGGTTTTGATCGTGCCGAATCCCGTGAAGGACGCTGGCAGCGTTCTTGGACGCAGGCAGCGTCGTAGGACGCAGGCAGAGTCGTGGTGGCGCTGGCAGCGTTACTCGCTGCCGACTGCAGTTTTCATGCACTGACCCCTTTTCGTAAAATGATCATATCTCCTTCGTTACTTGCTTGTTTTGGGCTTGTGACATCCCGTTGGAACCGTAAGACGAGAAGCTATCACCTCCATTTGCAATTTCTGCATTTAAATTTCTAGAACTCTAGATATGACCGTTTGAAGTGGACCCTTGTTTTAGTTGGTTTCCAAACAACGTTGTTTTGGAGAGGTGATCTATGTTTTTATTCATTATGCTTCATAAACTTGTTCTAATGCTTATGTATCATGTATTGATTCATTTTTATCATAGTTAAGTTTATATAATTCCCTATTCTCATGTTTTGTGACGGTTTTTGGTATGTCCCACTTTGAGTCGGTTTTTACAAATGTTACGGTTTGAGCACTATTTTGGTATGTGCTTTGTACTCTCATTCCCTTGGCTACCTCCACGTTCGTAAGGCTGGAATGTCGGAACGGGGATGTATCCTACTGCTTAATTGCATGTGTTAGTGGGCATACGACGACGTTGTTGGGAGGCGAACGCTTGCGTTGATCGACCCGGCCGTCAAATGTTGTGTACTTGCGAGGTGGTGTTATTTGCATGTAGCGTACCGCTTGTTATGAGGCTTGTGCTCTTTTCCGCCTCTTTCGTGAATTATCGACCGAATTTGGGGTACTCGGCGTCTATGATTGACTGAGTCTTGGATGCGAAACGTTTATCGCATGTCGAATCGGAACACGTTATTCCGAGAGTCTGGCCAGGTTTAGACTAGGACAGTACTATTATCGTTGTCCTACTGGAGGAAACTAGTCCAAATATACGAAATGTGATCGTGTATGCGTTCAGGGAAATGTGTATCTTGTGGATGCCTTTTAATCATACTTGCCATGTACACGGTGCTAGTGCGTTTCATTTACCGTGAGAGATGTCGTCTTTGTGTCGTTGTGTTTGGATGCGTGATTACATGATTGATTATTCATGATCATTGCATGACTTGGCATGGTTTGTTTGTCGAGTCTCAATCTTATCAAACTTATACCGCTAACGGTGAGATGTAAGCCCTAGTGAGTGTATTCGGTTGCCTAAGAGTGTCTTCCCCAAGTCTTTGTATAACATGATGGATTCGGACTTGTAACTCTTATGCTCTTATTATGATATATCGAACTGCCTATCTATCATTATCGTATTTCACATGTATATCTATATATGCATGCTTCTACTTTTGTGTTTCCTTTTATGTACGTTTAATGTGATATGGCTGGGAGAACCCGGAGTTACTCCCCACTGACTGTGGCGTTCATGTTTTTCATGGATGAACATGTTGCTTGCTTGGATGGCATTTTGCTTGGTATTTTGGGTTCGGGTGTGAGCTAGCGGGCGTTGTCCCTGGATGAAACACCTCTAGACGTTATATAGCTTGTTTGCTAATCACTTTTACTTTGACAACATTTGGAGAGACTACGTCTCTTGTTGTAGTATATTTCGTACTTTGGTTTGTAATATTTGACACTCCTCGTATTTTCTATTGCATGTAAAAAGTTTTAAAAACACCGTATTTCCGCTAATTAAATCACATGCTTGTATGTTTTATTTCCGCATTCGCGGGGGTTGTCACATGCTTAAAGCATACGAGACATCTTGACGTGTGCATATCATGGCATACATGATCGATCCTACGGCAGAAGCATAGGGGATCGATTTCATGCGTTCAACCTCTTCAGGTTCGGTGAGTGATTGAGACTTGCTCAAAATGATCCCACTACCCATATGAACAAGACCTCTCTTGGATTTGTCCATGTTGAATCGTCAAAGAATCTTATCCATATAAGATTTCTGACTTAAAGCCAATATCCTCTTAGATCTATCTCTATAGATCCGGATACCTAATATGCGTTGTGCTTCTCCTAAATCTTTTATTTTGAAATGATTTCCCAACCACCCCTTGACAGAGGTAAGCATTGGTAAATCATTCCCAATGAGAAGTATGTCATCTATATACAATATAAGGAAGACAACATTGTTCCCACTAAATCTCATGTATAAACATGGTTCTTTGACACTTCGAGTGAAACCTTTTTCTTTTATAATATGATCCAAACGATGGTTTCAACTTCTCGATGCTTGCTTAAGACCATAAATGGATCTCTAAAGCTTGCATACTTTGTTAGGATCTTTTGGATCTACAAAACCCTCGGGTTGCATCATATACACTTCCTTCTCTAAATACCCATTTAGGAAGGCGGTTTTGATATCCATTTGCCATATTTCATAGTCATGAAATACAGCAATCGCTAACATTATCCGAATTGATCTTAGCATGGCTACAGAAGCAAAAGTTTTGTCATAGTGAAGACCATGAATTTGAGTGAAACCTTTTGCAACTAGCCTTGCCTTGTAGACATCATCATGTCCTCTTATGCCATTCTTTACTTTAAAGATCCATTGGCATTGAAGAGGTCTCACATCTTTAGGCAAATCAACCAAGTCCCAAACTTGATTTTCATACATATAATTCATTTCAGATTTCATAGCTTCTAGCCATAAATTGGAATCTGGACTAGATATGGCAGTTTTGTAGGTCGTGGGTTCATCACTTTCTAAAAGTAACAAGTCAAAATTGTTATTTTCTTCAATAATACTGATGTATCTATCGGGTTGGTGACTAACCCTTCCGGACGTCCTAGGTACATGATGTGGTCGTTATACACCAAAAATAAAACCTAAGTCTACTAACTAAGAAGATAGCGGAAGTAGGGTCGATCTCCACAGGGAGGAAACTAACTAACTGAAATCTAAATCTGCTAGTAACAATCTAGGGGGTTTTGAAATGGTTTTAAACTAAACTAAATAAGATAAAAGGAAAGAGAAATAAAGGAAGAAATAAATATGAAATAAATCAGATAAAGAGAAATATGCTAGGATTCGGTCCGCTGCAATATCGGCATATATGGGTCAACTAAGTCAGTCAATCTATCAATGAGAAGAGCAATGGTTTTCTCCTTTCGGTCTCAAACCACCCTAGGGATTTTCCTAATTAACTCTCGTCCTCTTAGGAGTCACCTATCAATTCTAAGCAAGCCTTCCCTTCCAATCTTTCGATCCAGGTCGGGGTTAACTACCTAGCCTAGTCTCCTACGTGCACTCATTCGACTAAACCTCAAATAAATTGCTTAGACTGATTCTCATATTCAAGACGAACTAAAATAATCTATCCTAACATGCGTCTACTACAGTTTCCCTCATCCCAACATACAAAGGAATTAGCTACTCATGCTATTAACGATACTAACAAAGATGATTGAACATATGGCGATAGACATAATTAAATCGTAATTAACAAGCATGACAATAACAACGCAGCAGTTAAGGAGAGTAAACAGAAATTAAGACAAAGGTTAAGAAGTAAAGAGAGAAAGTAGTTTACAATCTTAGCAAATCTGGCGTATAGAACAATCCACGTCGAATAACCCGAATGTAAACTAAAGAAAGAAGAGAGTTCAGAAACTAGAAGCTAAGTGGTGATGATCAGGGATCACCCCATGATAACCTAATGACGAAAATAAGAGTCTTAAATAAGCATAACACGACTCTAAACCCTAATTAAGCTATGGACTTAAGGCCCATGATATATTCTACTCGATCGAGGGAAATAACCACTCGATGGAGGACTTTATTGGAGGAAATCACTTGATCGAGTAACAATTCTACTCGATCGAGCAACTTTTCAGCGGCTACCACTCGATCGAGCACAGGACAGCTCGATCGAGGTCTTTTCTCTTCAACGCTCCTCGATCGACCAAATATATAATCGATCGAGGTCTTTTGGCCTATCGTGCAGTGTTGGACATGGTTTTGGACTTGATTGCGAGCGGTTTCACGCTTTCCCATGCAAGAGCTTCTGTTCCGTTCCTTCCATTCTCCTAAATGCATGCAAAGTGGACTGTTTCGGCTCGGTTTCTTCTACTATGCAGCTTGTACCTACAAAATAGTAATGAAAGTACAAAGTAGCCAAATAGGGGCATATAGTGATATAATATCACCTAAATGACATAGAAATGCGTGCATAAATGGACTAGAAAGTCTATATAAAATACACGCATCAAACTTCCCCAAACTAAACCTTTGCTTGTCCTCAAGCAAACTAAATGCAGCTATATGGAACAAAATAAACCTAGGGGAATGGAGCAAGTCTCAGAGCTAGCTACAAGTCAATACTAAACAGTTTAATGCACTCATTTAATCATTAGAAAGCTTAATACGAAAGCGAACGAATTTATACAATCTTGGAAATAAATTAGACTTTCGACCTTGCAAGACTCAACCAAATTCGGACTCTCACGGGTCACTCTTCTCTCAACAAGCAAATGGTAAGTAAATATGTATAAGAAAGAGAGAAGAAAATATAGTCACTCAACTAGACTACGACCGACACAACATGCATTGCTAACTAACATGAAAGATGATTCAAGCACCGTACACACGCATAACCACCGTTCAAGGACAATCACGTGCCGAACATTTGCAAAAATATGGATATGTGAGGCTAATTGGTAAGAAGGGGCAAAACAATTAGTGGAAATGTGAGGGTAAATAGCCAAGCTAGTTCCTAACAAGACCGCAATAAAACTCGTTCCATCTTCCAACAATTAAAAATTAAGGTCGATGCCTTATCAAATCTAGGCATATACGTCACAAATCCCATATAACACCTCAACAAAATAATAAGCGTAGGAGGTGTAAATAACGAAAACTTCAGCCAAATATTTTTCATTTTTTTTGTCATTCTCTTTCTTTTTCTTTTCTTTTTCTTTTTCTTTTCTTTTTCTTGGCTGACTGAGGAAAACCACTCGATCGAGTGGAATAAATCACTCGATCGAGGCAACAACTAACAAAATCTACTCGATCGAGCTGAAAGCTACTCGATCGAGGCACTAATCAACACTTCCCTTCTTTTTCTCGCAAATACCCACTCCAATCAATGATAACGAGCCAAAAAATGACACAACGGTAAAATATACCTCGACTACTAAACTAGCTCGGCAAAGGTAGGCTCAGTTTAGGATGTAGTTAAGGGCAACAGGCAGATATGGCTTTATGTGGAGTTAATGGGGTAAAATGAGGAAAAGGGAGATGCAAATATTCTCAAAACACGTAATACCGACCACAAACCCAATGCGTGCAGGCAATAAGAAATCAAAGTTCATATACAAGCAAATGACACGAGGTGTGGGGAGTAACTACTTTCATTCCTAGATGAACTGGTCATGGATGTCACCAGTTATAGGCTCTAAAACTCAGAATATATAAGTAGTTTGCCAAAATGTTGAGTCAAGTCTACTAGTCAAATTTAAATTCCAAGACAAAATTCAATCGTTCACTATTTTGATTTCACTAAGTAAGTCAAGAAAGGTGCAAAGAATAGCTTAAAATAGACTTGTAGTGCAATTTCATCATGAACAAGACTCCAATCCAACTCGACTATATGCAAAAATAAACGTGATATTTTTGATTTTTTTCAAATTTTTCTAATTCACATGAATTGTAAACGTGAATGCAATACAAATGCAAATGCAGACGCAAAAGGATGTAAAACACTTCCCCAAACCAAAACAGACAATGTCCTCATTGGCTATAGCACAAGATCATATAAGGGAAAGGAAAAAAAACAACCTAATTCATGTTCCTAAGGAATGAAATATAATGAAGAATGGAAAAAACAAAAGGAACCGAAAAACTTACAAAACAAAGGCTTCCCCAAACCAGCATCAAACTGGGGGTCGATCGAGTAGAAATTTTACTCGATCGAGTACATTTTCAGGCATTACCGCTCGATCGAGAGCTTTTTCAGTCAGGATTGCTCGATCGAGTAGTTTGTCTTTACTCGATCGAGTACACGCTTGATAGCACAGCCTCGACTTTGGGCAATTGTTTTCCGCTTCCGTTCCTGCAAAACGATGCCAACCGATACCCAAGAATACCAAAAGAAAGTCCATCAGGAAAATAAATTGTCTATCTAAACTACGGATTATCACGTAGTAGTCTAAATGTCTAATTGAAAACGCAATAAATTGTTTTTACAAGTTGCACGGGGTTGCAAACCAGGCTAGTAACCAAATAGCTTCGTGACAAGGCCACCGTCACGCCTTTGACTTGTGGAAGTACCCTCAGTTGTGGTAATTTCCGCCTTCTTCTTCCACACATACGGTCTTTGCTGGGAGTCTAGCTCCACTTCGGAATCACTCGAACATGTGTGAACTTCTTTCATCTTCGCTGGTACGGTAATCTCAACAGTCGAAGACGGAATCAGGAGTACTCAAGTCTTCCTCCTGAACAGTCTTATCTATCCCTCTCTACCTGCGCATACACAACTACAGAGAGAAAGATAAGAACAGTCTTAAGGAATTGGAAATTCCTTAAGACGAGACAGAAATAAATAACAGAAAATTAAATTGCCTCCCCGGCAACGGCGCCAAAATTTGATGTGGTCGTTATACACCAAAAATAAAACCTAAGTCTACTAACTAAGAAGATAGCGGAAGTAGGGTCGATCTCCACAGGGAGGAAACTAACTAACTGAAATCTAAATCTGCTAGTAACAATCTGGGGGGTTTTGAAATGGTTTTAAACTAAACTAAATAAGATTAAAGGAAAGAGAAATAAAGGAAGAAATAAATATGAAATAAATCAGATAAAGAGAAATATGCTAGGATTCGGTCCGCTACAATATCGGCATATATGGGTCAACTAAGTCAGTCAATCTATCAATGAGAAGAGCAATGGTTTTCTCCTTTCGGTCTCAAACCACCCTAGGGATTTTCCTAATTAAATCTCGTCCTCTTAGGAGTCACCTATCAATTCTAAGCAAGCCTTCCCTTCCAATATTTTGATCCAGGTCGGGGTTAACTACCTAGCCTAGTCTCCTGCGTGCACTCATTCGACTAAACCTCAAATAAATTGCTTAGACGGATTCTCATATTCAAGACGAACTAAAATAATCTATCCTAACATGCCTCTACTACAGTTTCCCTCATCCCAACATACAAAGGAATTAGCTACTCATGCTATTAACGATACTAACAAAGACGATTGAACATATGACGATAGATATAATAAAATCGTAATTAACAAGCATGACAATAACAACGCATTAGTTAAGGAGAGTAAACAGAAATTAAGACAAAGGTTAAGAAGTAAAGAGAGAAAGTAGTTTACAATCTTAGCAAATCCGGCGTAAAGATCAATCCACGTCGAATAACCCGAATGTAAACTAAAGAAAGAAAAGAGTTCAGAAACTAGAAGCTAAGTGGTGATGATCAGGGATCACCCCATGATAACCTAATGACGAAAATAAGAGTCTTAAATAAGCATAACACGACTCTAAACCCTAATTAAGCTATGGACTTAAGGCCCATGATAGATTCTACTCGATCGAGGGAAATAACCACTCGATCGAGGACATTATTGGAGGAAATCACTCGATCGAGTAACAATTCTACTCGATCGAGCAACTTTTCAGCGGCTACCACTCGATCGAGCACAGGACAGCTCGATCGAGGTCTTTTCTCTTCAACGCTCCTCGATCGACCAAATATATAATCGATCGAGTACTTTTCGCCTATCGTGCAGTGTTGGACATGGTTTTTGACTTGATTGTGAGCGGTTTCACGCTGTGCCATGCAAGAGCTTCTGTTCCGTTCCTTCCATTCTCCTAAATGCATGCAAAGTGGACTGTTTCTGTAACACCCCGTAAATTTGGACCGTTATTATATTTTAAAAGTAATATTTTAAATCAACTTTAATTTAATATTAATTTAATTGAAATAATAATAATTCGATAAAATATAATTTTATTTTATTTTGAAGTAATATAATTATTTTTGATAGTTTGGAAATGTTTTAAAGTAATTTAAACTATATTTAAACCTTTTTCTTTAATAAAAGAGTATTTCAAAGAAAAGTCGTAAAAATGGGATTTTCCATTTCTTACGGTCGTTGGGTAAATGAGTTAGGCTATTAGGCATAGGAGTACTTAAAATTCTAGTAAACTTGTGTTTAAAAACTTTAGCGTTGTCGGAAATCGCGTTTGACGAATAATTCGAATTCCCGTCAAATCGAACGAAAACCGAGTAAAAAAAATAGACCCAATACCCATGATCCTTATGGCAACCAGCCAGCCTTCCCCTCTCCCTTAGGTTTCATTTTCATTTTCATTTTTTCGTTCTATCAACATCAAAAATCAAAAAAAAAAAAAAAACTTACAATCGTAATTTCAGCATAACTTCTTCGTTTCTAGTCCGATTTTCGCAAAATTTATATATTCGGAATCCTCTCTTCAAGATCTACATCCTAGTATGTTTTAATTCTAGTTTCCCTAATTTCGATTTAAGCTTATTTTTGGGTATAATTTCGGTTTAGGTGATAATTGTTGTGTTTTTGTTGTTTTAAATAGGTGAAGATCATGAAGACGACTTAGGAGACTCATATATAGTAGAGGACGAATGGGTAGTCGCGGTTTTTAGGGTTTTCTCAAGGGTTACTTTCGTTTTTCTAGCTTAAGGTAACTATTCCGAGTTACTCGACGATATAATGTCACAGTTGTTATGTGTTGGATGTTATGTGAGTAGTAATTTGTTAGGTTTTATTCATATGAATTATTGTTGTTAAGTGTATTAGTTTTATGGTTATTTCATATGTTTGTAGTGTTGAATTGGGATTGATAATGGTTGTGTGTTGTTGGAATGGTTTTGTATCATTGTTGAGACGGGTTTTTGATGGAAAAGGAAGGAGATAGTAGGGCTGCCCAAAACAGCCCCAAAACAAGCCGTGTGTGGGGCGTGTTTGTGACGTGTTTTGCGGCGTGTTTGTGGCGTGTTTGTGGCATGTGTGTGGCCGGGTTTGGCTGTTGTTCGCGTTGTGTGTTTGAGCCTTTGTTT
Source organism: Heliosperma pusillum (assembly GCA_022085475.1). Lineage (NCBI taxonomy): Eukaryota > Viridiplantae > Streptophyta > Magnoliopsida > Caryophyllales > Caryophyllaceae > Heliosperma > Heliosperma pusillum. The sequence goes on from JAIUZE010049644.1 coordinate 47,877, forward strand.
GATGCTTTGTGTTTGTCATTTGTACAATTGAACATGTTGATATTTTGGCGTATTAGTAATTTTTATTATTATGAGAAATTGTTGGAAATGGGTTAGCTTATAAGTTGGAATAATTTTTCCTTATGTTGATAATTTTCACATGAATTGTATTATGTCGAATTGTGTGATTTGAGTTAAAATGAGTCAAGACTCTGAGCTGGGCCAATATGACCGAATGAGTTTGGTCAAATTAGGTTTAACCGGTCAGCCCTGATTTGACCAATGACCCGTCGCGGGACTTGGGTCGGGGATTTGTCTTTGGGGTAAGTTTGGATGACTATGGTTGATATTGAATGTTATATTTTAATGCCTTGGCCATGTTGGTTTGGAATGTTGGATTGTCATTTGAATATATTTGTATGTAGTCGTCCATATGCTAGCTTGGGATCATTTGTATTTACAAGTTTGGACTTTTTGCCCTTTTTATTCTTAAGTTGGCTAAAGTATTCACTTGGGACGAGGTCTTAAGTGAGTATTTTCAGTTATTGTCATAGATAGGTCATTATAGTCTTTGACGAGTGTATGTTCACGGCTTAATAGCCTTTGTGTTCCCGGCTTGGTGGGTTTATATCCAAGCTGGGGCATGACTTTTCTGCCTATTTTGTGAGTGGATGGTCAGCTTAAGTACTAGCCAACCCTTTGGTGGACTCCTTAGGGTACCCATGTGGTTTTATCATGAGTCTTGGGTGCGGTGGTTTTATCCGCATTTCTCTAGGTCTGCGCAGTCTAGGATTAGGGTTGAGTTGTATCTTGGCCATGTTTTAAATGTAACCTCTGAGCTAAAATACTAGCTTCCCTACCTCGTGGTATAGACTCGAGTTACAAAGTGACTATTGACTGTACTAGAAACTTATGCCTGTCTCTAGATATATTGCCCTTTCTTGTTTGATGATTCTATGAAACATAGAAGGTGAGATGCAAGCCGGCTATGGTTGATAAAGTTTGGATTTCCGTATGATATGTGACTCACATGATAGTGTAGCTTGAGTTGGTCTAGTATTCACATGCTAGGACTATATGTTGTTTATATTGAATGTTTTACATGAAAAGCTTGATGGTCTGGCCTTTATATGGGCTATGTATTATATTTGCTCATATTTATATGCTTCCATGTTATATTAACTTGACATTTCGTGGCTGGGAGGACTCGGAGTTACTCCCCACTGACGGTGGCTTTCGTGTTTGTATAAAATGCGATTGACAGGTAGGTGATGCTTATATGGGGTACACGGACGAGCTAGCGAGCAAAGTAACCTTGGAACCTAGATTGGTTCCCATTTTGTAGTGACACGTATGTCACACTTTTAGGGACATATGTCTCCCTCTGTATATTTGTTTTGTATCATTTTGTTCTCCGCTATTTATAGCGATGGTTATGTAAATAAGTTTGTTTAGACCTTGCATGTTTTGACACCTTCTATTAGGATATCTTTATAACAGGTTCAGGTTTAAAAAAAAAAATTACAGGTTTTTACTCAAATGAACCTATTACAAACATATCCATGCAGTTTTTATTTAGAAATTACGTGTTTAATTTTTCCGCGATTTTTGAGGGTGTCTCAGTTGGTATCAGAGCTTATTTGCTCCCAACGCACGTTTGTGCACCCTACTATAAATAACTTGACCTTGAAATAATAAACTTGAGAGATGGGTAGGATGGGTAGATTTAGGACTTTATGTTGTAGTCTTTTTGTGATTGCTATTTGTTAAGTAAGTTTTTGTTAAGTAAGCCAATGTCTTCTTTTGTAAGATGGCTCCTCCAAGAAAAGCTGTAGATAATGCAATCCTACAAGCTCTTACTCAGATTCTTCAGAATCAACAAAACGAACCTGTTCCTGCTCCTCTTCCACGAATTGATGATCTCTTTGACCAATTACGTGGTGCTTCTACTTTTTCCAAGATTGATCTTAGATCGGGTTATCATCAAATTCCAGTTCGTGAATCCGATATTCCTAAGACTGCTTTCAGCACGAGATATGGACATTTCGAATTTACAGTGATGCCTTTCGGATTGACTAATGCTCCTGCTATCTTCATGGATCAAATGAATCGTACCTTTAGTGAGTACCTCGATAAATGTGTTGTAGTATTCATTGATGATATCTTAATTTTCTCAAAGAATGATGAAGATCATGTCAAAGATCTCCGTATCATTTTAGACATTCTTTGTTGTCAAAAGTGGTTTGCTAAGTTCTCTAAATGTGAATTTTGGTTGCATCAAGTAGCTTTTCTTGGACATGTCATATCCAAAGATGGTATTATGGTAGATCCTGCCAAAATTGAAGCCGTTGTTGATTGTAAGAGTTCGAAAAATGTGACTGAGATTCGAAGTTTCCTTGGTTTGGCGGGTTATTACCGTCGATTTGTGAAAATTTTTTCTAAGATAGCTAGACCGATGACTCAATTGTTGAAGAAGGAGTCTAAGTTTGTGTGGACCGATGAATGTGAGAATGCTTTCCTGGAATTGAAAACTAGGTTGACTACTGCTCCAGTGTTGACCTTACCTGAGGATGGTGTGGACTATGATGTTTATTGTGATGCTTTAAAATATGGTCTAGGTTGTGTCTTAATGCAAAATCGAAAGGTTATTGCTTATGCCTCTCGACAGCTGAGAGTTCACGAGGTGAATTATCCGACTCATGATCTTGAGTTAGCTGCGGTGGTGCATGCCTTGAAGACATGGAGACATTACCTTATTGGAGTTCATTGCCGAATTTATACCGACCATAAAAGCTTGAAATGTATTTTTACCCAGAAAGAGTTGAATATGAGGCAAAGAAGATGGCTAGAGTTAGTGAATGATTATGATGCTGAATTAATTTATCATGAAGGGAAAGCAAATGTGGTGGCCGATGCTTTGAGTAGAAAGACTTGTCACTCTTTGAACACTATCCGTGAATTACCTCATGAATTTATCGTAGAATTTCAAAAGTTAGGGATAAGCCTGGTTGAGAAGGGCTTTGATCATCTTAGTGCCTTGAGTGCAGAACCTGACTTTTACCGTGAGATCCGTACTTGCCTACCTGAAGATGCTACTTTCAAATCCATTCAAGCAAAAATTCAGCTTGGGCAAGCTAAGGATTGTGTGGTGGATAGTGATGGATATCTTCGTTACCATGGTAGGATGTATGTTCCGAATGTAGCTGAGTTGAGAAAGAGGATCCTTGTTGAGGCTCACCTTTCTCCTTATTCTATTCATCCTGGTGGTGACAAGATGTATAAAGACTTGAGATTACAATTTTGGTGGCCTAGAATGAAGATTGATGTCCTAGATTATGTTAGCAAATGTCTTACCTGCCAGAAAGTGAAAATTGAGCATCAGAAACCCGGAGGTTTGCTACAACCTTTGGATGTTCCTCTTTGGAAATGGGAGTCCATTGCCATGGACTTTGTGATGGCTTTACCTAGAACTACTGGTGGAAAGGATGCTGTTTGGGTAGTTGTAGATCGACTGACCAAATGTGCTAGATTTATACCGATCAAGGAAACATGGAATTTAAATGTTCTAGCTGGTGCCTATGTGAAAGAGATAGTACGCTACCATGGAGTTCCTAAAGATATAGTTTCAGACCGAGACCCTAGATTCTGTTCTCGTTTCTGGACTGCTTTACAAGAAGCCATGGGTAGTAAGCTACTAATGAGTACAGCTTTTCATGCCGCTACAGACGGACAGACTGAGAGGACTATCCAGACATTAGAGGATCTTCTCCGAGCTTGTGCCTTAGATTTTCATACTTCTTGGGAGAAATGTTTACCTCTTGTTGAATTCTCCTACAACAATAGCTATCAAGCCTCTATTAAAATGTCACCTTATGAAGCTTTGTATGGTAGGAAGTGTCGTACTCCTGTTTGTTGGGATCAAGTCCAAAATGCTCATGTGTTAGGACCCGATTTGGTGACTGAGACCGTCAATCAGGTTCAGATCATTAGAGAGCGCATGAAATCCGCTCAAGACCGACAGAAATCTTATGCCGATATCCGTCGTCGACCACTTGCCTTTGAAGTTGATGATCGAGTATTCCTCAAGGTATCACCTATGAAAGGGGTGAAACGGTTTGGTGTAAAAGGGAAGCTAAGTCCCAAATATATTGGTCCATTCCGTGTGCTTGAAAAGATTGGTTCCGTTGCTTACCGTTTGGAGTTGCCTCCGAATTTGAGCAAGGTTCATAATGTCTTCCATGTATCTCAGTTAAGGAAGTACATTAGTGATCCGAGCCATGTCATTCAAGAGGAAATTCTAGATTTAGAGCCTAGCTTGACTTTGGAAGAAAGGCCGATCCGGATCCTCGAAAGAGCAAACAAGCAACTTAGGAGCAAAGTTGTGCCCCTAGTTCGTGTCCTCTGGCGTTGTGGAAATGTCGAAGAAGAAACTTGGGAGCCTGAATCTTCTATGTTAGCTAAATATCCCGAACTCTTCTCGTGAGGTTATTCCTTTTTCTTACGTATTCTCCGCGTTAATAGTCCTTGCTTAGTGTTTAGAAACCGTAGTTAGAATTTAGTTATAGCTAGTGGAGTTATTACCCTTATTATAAAAATTTTAAACTAAAGGTGTTGAAAATATTTTAATGTTTTTCACTGGTTTTAACGTCAATGGGTGTTAAAGCTTGTTATTGGAGACGTCCGATAATTAGTTTGCTCATTCGTTGGTGTAAAAGTGTATTTTTATGTCCTTGAATTGGAATATTGATGTTCTTGAGTGATCGACAAGAGTATCTCCGTTCCATTGAAAGGACACTTATATTTTCATACGTTCATATCTTGAAAATTTTATTTATTTGATTTTAAAAGATAGACTTATATATATACAATGATTCTTTCTTCTAAGTTTCGGGGACGAAACTTTTTAAAAGGAGGGATGATTGTAACACCCCGTAAATTTGGACCGTTATTATATTTTAAAAATAATATTTTAAATCAACTTTAATTTAATATTAATTTAATTGAAATAATAATAATTCGACAAAATATAATTTTATTTTATTTTGAAGTAATATAATTATTTTTGATAGTTTGGAAATGTTTAAAAGTAATTTAAACTATATTTAAACCTTTTTCTTTAATAAAAGAGTATTTCAAAGAAAAGTCGTAAAAATGGGATTTTCCATTTCTTACGGTCGTTGGGTAAATGAGTTAGGATATAGGGCATTGGGGGTACTTAATTTTCTAGTAAACTCGTGTTTAAAAACTTTAGCGTTGTCGGAAATCGCGTTTGACGAATAATTCGAATTCCCGTCAAATCGAACCAAAACCGAGTAAAAAAAATAGACCCAATACCCATGATCCTTATGGCAACCAGCCAGCCTTCCCCTCTCCCTTAGGTTTCATTTTCATTTTCATTTTTTCGTTCTATCAACATCAAAAATAAAAAAAAAACTTACAATCGTAATTTCAGCATAACTTCTTCGTTTCTAGTCCGATTTTCGCAAAATTTATATATTCGGAATCCTCTCTTCAAGATCTACATCCTAGTATGTTTTAATTCCAGTTTCCCTAATTTCGATTTAAGCTTATTTTTGGGTATAATTTCGGTTTAGGTGATAATTGTTGTGTTTTTGTTGTTTTAAATAGGTGAAGATCATGAAGACGACTTAGGAGACTCATATATAGTAGAGGACGAAGGGTAGTCGCGGTTTTTAGGGTTTTCTCAAGGGTTACTTTCGTTTTTCTACCTTAAGGTAACTATTCCGAGTTACTCGACGATATAATGTTACATTTGTTATGTGTTGGATGTTATGTGAGTAGTAATTTGTTAGGTTTTATTCATATGAATTATTGTTGTTAAGTTTATTAGTTTTATGGTTATTTCATATGTTTGTAGTGTTGAATTGAATTGATAATGGTTGTGTGTTGTTGGAATGGTTTTGTATCATTGTTGAGACGGGTTTTGGATGGAAAAGGAAGGAGATAGTAGGGCTGCCCAAAACAGCCCCAAAACAGGCCGTGTGTGGGGCGTGTTTGTGACGTGTTTGCGGCGTGTTTGTGGCGTGTTTGTGGCATGTGTGTGGCCGGGTTTGGCTGTTGTTCGGGTTGTGTGTTTGAGCCTTTGTTTGATGCTTTGTGTTTGTCATTTGTACAATTGAACATGTTGATATTTTGGTGTATTAGTAATTTTTATTATTATGAGAAATTGTTGGAAATGGGTTAGCTTATAAGTTGGAATAATTTTTCCTTATGTTGATAATTTTCACATGAATTGTATTATGTTGAATTGTGTGATTTGAGTCAAAATGAGTCAAGACTCTGAGCTGGGCCAATATGACCGAATGAGTTTGGTCAAATTAGGTTTAAACCGGTCAGCCCTGATTTGACCAATGACCCGTCGCGGGACTTGGGTCGGGGATTTGTCTTTGGGGTAAGTTTGGATGACTATGGTTGATATTGAATGTTATATTTTAATGCCTTGGCCATGTTGGTTTGGAATGTTGGATTGTCATTTGATTATATTTGTATGTAGTCGTCCATATGCTAGCTTGTGATCATTTGTATATACAAGTTTGGACTTTTTGCCCTTTTTATTGTTAAGTTGGCTAAAGTATTCACTTGGGACGAGGTCTTAAGTGAGTATTGTCAGTCATTGTCATAGATAGGTCATTATAGTCTTTGACGAGTGTATGTTCACGGCTTAATAGCCTTTGTGTTCCCGGCTTGGTGGGTTTATATCCAAGTTGGGGCATGACTTTTCTGCCTATTTTGTGAGTGGATGGTCAGCTTAAGTACTAGCCAACCCTTTGGTGGACTCCTTAGGGTACTCATGTGGTTTTATCATGAGTCTTGGGTGCGGTGGTTTTATCCGCATTTCTCTAGGTCTGCGCAGTCTAGGATTAGGGTTGAGTTGTATCTTGGCCATGTTTTAAATGTAACCTCTGAGCTAAAATACTAGCTTCCCTACCTCGTGGTATAGACTCGAGTTACAAAGTGACTATTGACTGTACTAGGAACTTATGCCTGTCTCTAGATATATTGCCCTTTCTTGTTTGATGATTCTATGAAACATAGAAGGTGAGATGCAAGCCGGCTATGGTTGATAGAGTTTGGATTCCCGTATGATATGTGACTCACATGATAGTGTAGCTTGAGTTGGTCTAGTATTCACATACTAGGACTATATGTTATTTATATTGAATTTCACATGAAAAGCTTGATGGTTTAGTCTTTAAATGGGCTATGTATTATATTTGCTCATATTTATATGCTTTCATGTTATATTAACATGACATTTCGTGGCTGGGAGAACTCGGAGTTACTCCCCACTGACTGTGGCTTTCGTGTTTGTATAAAATGCGATTGACAGGTAGGTGATGCTTATATGGGGTACACGGACGAGCTAGCGAGCAAAGTAACCTTGGAACTTAGATTGGTTCCCATTTTGTAGTGACACGTATGTCACACTTTTAGGGACATATATCTTCCTCTGTACATTTGTTTTGTATCATTTTGTTCTCCGCTATTTATAGCGATGGTTATGTAGATAAGTTTGTTTAGACCTTGCATGTTTTGACACCTTCTCTTAGGATATCTTTATAACATGTTCAGGTTTTAAAAATTACAGGTTTTTACTCAAATGAACCTATTACAAACATATCCATTCAGTTTTTATTTAGAAATTACGTGTTTAAATTTTTTTCCGCGATTTTTGAGGGTGTCACATTTTGGCCATTGAAGATTAAGAAACATGGATTTCTTTAAACAAGACGGCTGATAGGGTTCACTCCTATTTTATTTAACCAATGCTTTTCATCAATCCTTATAGGACATATTATTTGCAGCCTAATCCTCATAACAACTGACTTCCTCATATCCTGCCTAATTAACCAAGATACAAATGCATTTTTACATAGAACAAATATGTTGTTGTCTGCCAAACCCAATTATTGAGACAATTTTGCTCGAGTGTTCATAGCTTCCTGCCTAATTAACCAAGATACAAATGCATGTTTTGGTTCAATCCATCTCTCCCACACTTATTTGTACCGGGTAACAGAGGATAATGTGAATCCTCTAACCAAAGATAAGAAGACCTGACAGACTAACCCTTAGGATCATGTATCGATTGATTACTCTGAAAACCCTTATCTAGCATATCTCTAATTTACAGACATTCCTTTAATTCCAATTGGAATCAATAGGAGGCTGATACTCATCCCATGCCTTACCTTGTGAATATATGTGATCAACCCACAATACCCAAAGTCTATCAGCTTAGGTATGAATCTAGTTAACCGGCTTCCCTAGTGTAGCCATATTCCCAATCCACCTTCTTCTTTCTTGTAGCATACAGTCTGACAAGCTACTAATGACACTCTATTATAATCAGATCCTCTAGTCCAAATATAGTTCCTACAAAATAGCTTCAATTCTCTTTAGGACTCCTTTAGGAATCACAAAGATAGAAGACCAATAATTGTGAAGAGTATTGAAAACAGAATTAATCAGCACAAGTCTTCTTGCATAGCTTAGTTTTCTAGCTCAAATGCCTCACACCTTACTTACAATCTTGTCAATAAGTATGTTGCAATCATTCCTTGTTAATATACCAGGTTGAATATGAATACCCAACTTCTTAAAAGGGAGTTTCCCCTCCTTAAAACCTGAAATCTGGATAATTTCAGCATTTAGATTGCTCCCTACTCCATTAAAAACCACCTCTGATTCTGAAGCTTTAACCTTTAATACTGATGTACCAGAAAAAGTAGAGAGGACTCTCAAGAGTAGCATAATAGACCTTACATCACCCTTACAAAACATCAAAAGATCATCAACAAGTAAAAGATGAGTCAACTTCAACCCTTTGCAAAGAGGATGCTAAATGAAAAACCATTTATCTGTTGCATAATCCACCACCCTAGACAAGTATTCCATACACACACAGAAAAGGAGAGGAGAAATAGGGTCTCCTTGCCCCTCTTCCCTGGAAAATAACCAAACTGTGCTCCATTGAGGTTAAGAGAATAAGTAGTAGTTGAAACACAAGTCATCACAAGACTCTTGAATTTCTCAGGATGCTCTATAGCATCCATCATTTTCTCCAAAAAATCCCATACGATAGTATCATAAGATTTTTGCAGATCTAGCTTAAATATACATCAAGGAGAGATCTGCCCTCGATTATAAAGCCTAACCAGATCGTGGCAAATTAAAATATTCTGAACAACATAGTCCAGCTCTTCTATCCATAATAGTTCAGCTTTTCCTGGCAAATCCTGGCCAATACCCTCTTCCTTCCTCATTGTTCAGCTCTCCTTTCCACAATGGTACACGGACAATGATCAAATAAGCCCTCATGGTGGAAATGAGCAACATAGTAAACAAACTCAGCATTCCATTCTTGGTTCCCCATAGCTCTATCTAGCCTACTATATACTCTCTCGGTAGGGATATGTTTATTATACTAGGTAAACAAGGCACCAGTAGCCTTAATATACTCCATAACACACAGAGACACACACTCTTGGAACTGCTCCACAAAAGCTAAATCCTCCCATCTTAATGCCATCTACAATTAGTACAGACACTCCAGCCATCACAAAATGTGAACACTTTAGCATTCTTATTACTAGGTTTTATTTTTGTTTCCAAAATACCAAACAGTCCTATTCCATTATTATGCAAAAACCATTTGACCACTTACTGTTTATTCAAGTCATTAGAACACCTGACATTCTAGAGTCTTATACTATGCATCTTGACGTGTATCTGGAGGATCCTTCCCAGTTTCTTCATCTCTAGAAGTAGGTTTAGCAGCGTTGTTTAAGGCATCCAGAAAGATGTACTTACCGAACTTCCCTGATAATCTCACTCCCACCATACTATCATGTATGTTCACTTTCATTGTTTGCTTAGCCGGTGTAACTTTAACATCATGCTCTTTGACTGAGGATAAAGGGGGAAAACCAACAGGATTAAGCACGGTAGGAGTTTCAACCAGAACCTGAATGTGAAGATATAAGAAAAAATGAGTTCAGATGGTTTTATGACATGCCTTTTGATTACACATCAAAACCGTCATCATCCAAAGCGAATGTGAATCAAAAGCAGTCATTTAAACCTAGTGTGCGTCACGACAATAGAAAACCTAGAATGTACTATAACAATAATAAACCTACACAACCCTACGTTAAGACCACAAGAATTGTAAAACAGGTTTGGGTTAGTAAGGATCAAATCTACCTAGCCACTAACCATAAAGGACCCAACTTACCTTGGGTACCTAAAAGTTGTATTTGATTCCCTTGCAGATAATAGTAAAAGAGAATAATCAATGGTATCTCGACAACGGGTGTTCGAGATACATGACCGAAAGTAAAAAACTTTTTCATTCACTAGAGCCCTTTGACGGTGGTAAAGTTACGTTTGGAGATAACAAGAAGGGCAAAATAATCGGTGTAGGTAAGATTGGTATATATTCTTCACATGCTATTAATAATGTTTATTTGGTAAGTGGTCTTAAACATAATCTACTAAGTAACTCTCAACTATGTGACAAAGGCAAGAAAGTCGTTTTTCATTCAAATATTTGCGGTATCATAGTAAAGGTACTAGTAATGTCATTCTTGACGGTCTACTGATCGTGCTTGTCGCGAGCCCGATACAAAGATAAATTACCCAGACTAGGCTAATAACAAATTAATGTAATTAGGGAAGTAGGGGTCGATCCTCAGGGAGATGGTGTTTCCTATAAGATGTGAAATGTCTCGCATTTGGGTTTTATCTAACGAATATCTGGGTTTTATGATTTTGATATCTAAACTAATATAAAGCATAAATGAAAACAAAGTAAAAACAATAAAGCAATTGATGAAAAGCATCTAGGGAAGTAGGTTCTCACATGTAGATTGATATATTGATGAAATTGGATATGGAACATGCAAGTAATTCATTGTGAGTTCGTAAGAATGATGTGCTCATTACAATCATAGATCAGATGGTCTAGCAGGCTTTTGGGCGATTTACTAGGTCTTAATCTACCATGTCATGCTTTGTCTACTCAATTCGCGTATCTCTACCTTGGAAAAGAATTCCATTTTAGTCGATGATTTCCGGCCAGAAGTCGTTAACTATCGTTACAATCCAAACATGCATAGACACAACGTTTTAAAGGCACAATTTCTTTTATCCAGTTAACATCTTTTAATCAAATTAACATGGCTACCCTACACCCTTGAAAGGTGACTACTTACTCATGATAATGTCTAAATCTAAAATGATATCAACAATGAAAACTAGGATAGACATGTTTATTTTATTTTGACTCTTTATATGGCGATAATAACGACGCTAATTGATAATCTAAGAAATGAAATTGCAATTATAACGATACTAAATGAATCTAAGACAATATGTATGGAAAATAAAAATCAAATAGAAAACAATAAAGGACATTAAACAAGGGATAAAACAGAAATACCTATATGACAATCAATGACGATAATGATAACAACAATAGAAAATCCTTGCCCATAATAAACGATCCACCAATTACAACGCTTGAATCACACAAAGGAGATTACAAGGATGAAATTCTTATTGATCTAAGCTAATGTTTTGATATGGAAAGGTCAGAAATAAACTAAGAACTAAAGACTAAAGAAGAAGAAAATGAGAGAAGGGAGGCTAGTTCCCCCTCTTCCTAATCTAAGGAGAAATGTAAGAAGAGAAGAGAAGAGGATTGTAAGATGGATGATTTGAGAAGAGGGGCTGGAGCATCTATATATAGCATTAGGGTTTCGTGGAGAAGAGGTCGAGCATTAAACATATAGGACAAAAATAGGAAGTTGAAGCCGTTTTCTCGAAGCAGCACACTTACCCGATCGGGTACACCACTTACCCGATCGGGTAAGTTGCATTCCAGATCCTTTGAGTGTCGTTTCATCTTCCTTTGCTTTGACTTAACTTCCATCATCCCCCTTGACCTCTCCAATCGGGTTTGTTGATAGGGTTTGATATAAAGCGATGATTGCTTCCGCCTAATTGATTGATCTTCCGACAACTACGAAACTGTCTTTACTTCTTCTCTCTTTCGAATTAGCGAACCTTCTTGAAATGCCTTTCACTTGGTCAAGCTTGCTTCTTCAAATCGTCGGGTTCTAGGCAAATGCTCGGGAATATAGAAAAAGGGCGTAGAAACGTCATTTTCCCTACAAAACAGGTTAGAACATAGGAATTCGCCTAGAAGACGATATTAGCTCATAAAGTGGCTTAACAAAGCACAAATGACATACAAAACCGAGCTAAATTGGGGCTTAAAACCATACAAATATTCACTTATCAAACTCCCCCAAGCTAAACCTTTGCTTGTCCTGAAACAAACATAACAAACAATACCAGGACAAGGGTTGCAAGCATTGGCTACTACATCATCAAGAAACAAATCTCAACGTAAAACTTTGAAAACATAATGAATCATAACCCAAAAACAGCGTGGCCAAGAATGATACATAAACATGGTTGAGATTTACATAACGACGTAGCACAAAGAATTTCACTATAGATTTTTCGGCTCTTGCATGATCTTTTGACAAATGGACTCTCACGGCACACTCGAACACTCATTGTATGTAAAAGGTGATTTCTTTCTGTGTAAATGTTTTTGAGACACTCACCTATCTACGTCTTATGAAAATGTGTCCGCAGTCTAATATGGTAAACAATTCAAAACACAAGTCAAAGATCACAATGCACATAGAAAAGAAGCCGAAAAGATGAGAAGAAGGCTTTGGGAAATGGGTGAAAGGTGGATAAACAGTTATGGTCATGTGAAGGTTAGAATGAGCTAGCAACTGACCAATGATAAATGAATACTCAATCCAAACTTTCGATCAATTTCCCAGAAGACGAAAAACGATTAATACACACGAAACACAAGGGTAAACTCCTTCTGAATATTGACTTGACATTTTTTAGGAGATACTCACAACTTTTTCTATTTTATTTCTTTTTCTTTCTTTTTCAATTTCTTTTTTCTTTCGATTTTTTTTCTTTTTTCTATTCTTTTTTTTTCTTTTCTGAACATACCATTGCTTCTCGAACATTTTGGTTCTTCCAAATTCACTTTGACATTAAGGAACAAATCTTCTCAAAATGGCACCCATACACCATAGTCTAGCTACTAGCTCAAAAGGTAGGCAGTTTTTATATGTAGCTATTATCTTGTGAAACATTTGTATGAAGGGGCTTATTTTGAGGTGTAATTCAAAGTGAAAAAGGCTTCAAATCTTAGTGAATCATGAATGCAATGCTTATAGAAATGAAATGAGAACCATACTTATGCGTTTTGACATGACACACATCACAAGGAGAACTACACACACCTAATGAGACTGGGTATAGATGTACCAGCCTAAGGAGGTTCTACCTTACAATATATGTAACTTGCCAAATGTCAAGATCAAGCGTACTCATCTATAGATTCATTCCATGCCTACTGTGTACAAGACTTCCCCATGTATGCAAAATTCATAAATATTGAATCATTATCTTTTGAAAGTTCTAAGTTTTGGGAAATGTAACATGATAGCATAGTAAACAAGCAAGCAAAGCATGAAAAGCATTCAATTGTGTTCAGAAATTTTTAAATTTTCTCAAAAATCTTCTCTTTCTTTTATTGAAAATTTGAAAAATGATTAACTAAAATGCAAAATGGGAAAATGAAATCCCTCCTTCAAGCTAAACATCACATTGTCCTCAATGTGAGCACAAAGACAAAATATGCAATGAGATGCTTAATGGGGAGAAGGAAAAATGAAAGAAGGTTGAAGCTTACTAGTCAGCGCGGACTCCCCCAAGCTAGTCTTTTGGACTTGACAAGGAAGGTCTTTATAGATTCTTCAAAAACTCTTTCATCTGCAAAATAAATCCTAACAATGAAAAAGGGAATAAAAATGCAAAAAGAAAAAGAACACGGGTTGCCTCCCGAGAAGCGAAATTTAAAAGTCTTGCTAGACTCCATTTCTTTCTTTAATCATCCTTTATCTTTTGGCTCACTATCATCCAAACTCATCTTCATAGCGTTCTTTACATTCTCCATCCATTCCAAGCTTTTCTGGGAATAGCCTCTTCTAGCACTTTTAGCAGTAGTGCTTTTAGTATGTTCACCTGCAAGAGAATCAACACTAACATGTGCCTCCAACGGATCTGTCAGTAAGGATCGAGGCATAGAAGAAACAATATAAGAGTCATACACATCAAGCACATAATATGAGTCTTCTAGCACAGGACTCCTAACGGTGGAATTTTTACTAAAGGTCACCTTGTCATCTCCTATCTCTAGTGTCAACTTCCCATTCTTGACATCGAAAACTGCACCAGTGGTGTGCAAAAAGGGTCTTCCCAAAATGATTGGGTTTTGAGAGTTCTCGGCCATGTCAAGTACTAGAAAGTCAACGGGAATGAAAAACTTACCAACTTTGACGGGCACATCTTCTAAAACACCCATAGGTTGTTATAGAGAACGGTCCGCCATTTGCAAAGTAATATTAGTGCATTTCAAAGCACCCATGTTAATTTTTTCAAACATAGAAAAGGGTATGACACTTACACTAGCACCTAGGTCGCAAAGGGCCTTATCAATGGTATATGTGCCTATAGTGCAAGGGATGGAATAACTACCAGGGTCCTTGAGTTTTGGTGGAGACTTATTTTGCAAGAGTGCACTACACTCTTCAGTGAAAGCTACTGTCTCAATCTCATTAAACGATCTCTTCTTTTTGAGGACTTCCTTCATAAACTTGGAATAAGAAGGAACTTGGGAAAGCAATTCAGTGAAAGGGACTGTTACCTTTAAGTTCTTGACGACCTCAAGGAACTTACCATACTTTGCCTCCTCCTTGTGCTTAGCTAATCTTTGGGGAAATGGGACTTTGATTTCAATAGGAATCTCGGGCTCTATCCCTTTTGACATGGGCACCTTGTCTTCAACATCAACAACCACGGGCTCATCATTATGCTTACCACTTCTCAAGGAAATGGCATTTACAGTTTTGTGAGGTTGATAACATTGTGAAGGCAGCTGCCCTATCTTTTGGTAGGTATTAGAAGAGGCATATTGGGAAATTTTAGCTTCCAACAATTTGATGGCGGCATCCTTAGCTTGATCGCTCTCTTGGAATTTAGCTATCATGGTGTCTTGCCTTTGAGCCAATTGCAGCATCATGGCTTCAAGTTTACTTACACCATTGTCACTCTGTTGAGATGTAAAGGATTGAATTTGTTCTAGCTTTTGTGTGAGAAGGGCTACTTAAGCTTGTAAAAGTGTCAAAGTGGGGTCCTCTTGCTTAGATTTCGATGGTATGGAGCGGGAATTTCTATATTGAGAATCGTGAATTGCCATGGATTCAATGGTAGTGTGGGCATTTTCAACATTGATTTGATCAAATCTTCCATTGTTAGCAGAATCCAGGATACGACGGGACTCTATATAACACCCATTATAGAATGTGATGGCAAGGAACCATGAATCTAACCCATGATGAGGACACTCTCTTTGCAAATCCTTATACCTCTCCCAGGCTTCATATAGGCTCTTATCATCCCCTTTTTGGAAACCAGTGATTTGACTTCTCAACAAAGCGGTCTTCTCTGGCGGAAAGTACTTTTGGTAGAAGGCAAGAGCTAAACTCTCCCAATCGGTGATACCTAATATAACCTTATCAAGGCTATGTATCCACAACTTTGCCTTACCCCTCAAAGAAAATGAGAAGAGCATCTCTCTAATTTGCACTTGGGTGACTCCAGTTTGTCTAATAGTGGAGCAATAGTCACAGAAGTTTTGGATGTGAAGGTTGGGATCTTATGTGGCATTGCCACTAAATTGGCTTCTTTCTATGAGGTTAATGAAGGAAGGTTTGATTTCAAAGTTTTGGGCTTCGATTTGGGGTGTAGCAATACCCCTTGGAAGTGTTTCAGTGGTGGGTTTGGAATGGTTTGAAAGTCGAACCATTTTCTAATATGAAGATGAAGATGGAGTGTTGTTTGAAATTTGATTGGTTTTTGTGAATGGAGATGAGAATGGATCTTCTTCTCCTTCGAGATTAGATAAAATATCCGAGTATTTCTCACGAATATGACCTAAACTTAAAGTATCAGAAGCTTTTGAAATTTCGTTGAATAGCTTTCGTCTCCTACGCAGAGTTCTTTCTAGGTCGGGGTCTAAAGAGATAGGGGTCCCTAGTCTAGAAGATCTGGGCATAAGATTGAAAAGATAGGATGAAAAATCAAGAGAGGTCTAAAGGAATTTGGGTTCCTAAAGACTAGATAAAACTAATTGCGATAAAAATCACAAGAAAAAGGATAACTAAACCGTGCTCCCCGACAACGGCGCCAAAATTTGATCGTGCTTATCGCGAGCCCGATACAAAGATAAATTACCCATACTAGGCTAATAACAAATTAATGTAATTAGGGAAGTAGGGGTCGATCCTCAGGGAGATGGTGTTTCCTATAAGATGTGAAATGTCTCGCAATTGGGTTTTATCTAACGAATATCTGGGTTTTGGGATTTTGATATCTAAACTAATATAAAGCATAAATGAAAACAAAGTAAAAACAATAAAGCAATTGACGAAAAGCATCTAGGGAAGTAGGTTCACACATGTAGATTGATATATTGATGAAATTGGATATGGAACATGCAAGTAATTCATTGTGAGTTCGTAAGAATGATATGTTCATTACAATCATAGATCAGATGGTCTAGCAGGCTTTTGGGCGATTTACTAGGTCTTAATCTACCATGTCATGCTTTCTCTACTCAATTCGCGTATCTCTACCTTGGAAAAGAATTCCATTTTAGTCGATGATTTCCGGCCAGAAGTCGTTAACTATCATTACAATCCAAACATGCATAGACACAACGTTTTAAAGGCACAATTTCTTTTATCCAATTAACATCTTTTAATCAATCTAACATGGCTACCCTACACCCTACAAAGGTGACTACTTACTCATGATAATGTCTAAATCTAAAATGATATCAACAATGAAAACTAGGATAGACATGTTTATTTTATTTTGACTCTTTATATGGCGATAATAACGACGCTAATTGATACTCTAAGAAATGAAATTGCAATTATAACGATACTAAATGAATCTAAGACATTATGTATGGAAAATAACAATCAAATAGAAAACAATAAAGGACATTAAACAAGGGATAAAACACAAATACCTATATGACGATCAATGACGATAATGATAACAATAATAGAAAATCCTTGCACATAATAAACGATCCACCAATTACAACGCTTGAATCACACACAGGAGATTACAAGGATGAAATTCTTATTGATCTAAGCTAATGTTTTGATATGAAAAGGACAGAAATAAACTAAGAACTAAAGACTAAAGAAGAAGAAAATGAGAGAAGGGAGGCTAGTTCCCCTTCCTCCTAATCTAAGGAGAAATGTAAGAAGAGAAGAGAAGAGGATTGTAAGATGGATGATTTGAGAAGAGGGGCTGGAGCATCTATATATAACATTAGGGTTTCGTGGAGAAGAGGTCGAGCATTAAACACATAGGACAAAAATAGGAAGTTGAAGCCGTTTTCTCGAAGCAGCACACTTACCCGATCGGGTACACCACTTACCCGATCGGGTAAGTTGCATTCCAGGTCCTTTGACTGTCGTTTCATCTTCCTTTGCTTTGACCTGACTTCCATCATCCCTCTTGACCTCTTCAATCGGGTTTGTTGATAGGGTTTGATGTAAAGCGATGATTGCTTCCGCCTAATTGATTGATCTTCCGACAACTACGAAACTGTCTTTGCTTCTTCTCTCTTTCGAATTAGTGAACCTTCTTGAAATGCCTTTCACTTGGTCAAGCTTGCTTCTTCAAATTGTCGGGTACTAGGCAAATGCTTGGGAATATAGAAAAAGGGCGTAGAAACGTCACTTTCCCTACAAAACAGGTTAGAACATAGGAATCCGCCTATAAGACGATATTAGCTCATAAAGTGGCTTAACAAAGCACAAATGACATACAAAACCGAGCTAAATTGGGGGTTAAAACCATACAAATATTCACTTATCATCTACGTAAGAGGAATATTTATATGATTGATTTGAATACAGTCACTACAAATTCCCTTACGTGCATGAAAGCTACCGTAGATGATTCATGTTTGTGGCACAAGAGGTTTGCACACATTAGTCCAACAATTTTAAAGAAACCCAAATTGTGGGATTTAGTTGAGGGTTTACCCTCAATCAAATTCGAACAAGAAAAAATGTGTGACTCATGTGCCCGATGCAAACAAGTTAGATGTTCATTCAAAGCAAAACGAGTAGTTAGTACAGATCGTCCACTAGAGTTGGTACACATGGATTTGTGTGGACCTATGAAAGTCAGAAGCCGTGGTGGATCAAGGTACGTTTTCTTTTTAAAAGTATGATAAAAAAAAGTTAGTTTCTATTCGTACGGATCATAGCACAAAATTTGATAATCAAGCCTTTATAGAATATTTTAGGGAGAATGGTGTTGGACATAACTTTTATGCACCACGAACCCCATAACAAAATGGTGTTGTTGAACGTATGAATAGAACACTAGAGGACATGGCTCGCACTATGCTTTTGTGTAGTGGCCTTCCTAAAATATTTTGGGCTGAAGCCATTAGTACTGCATGCTATGTGCACAATAGAGCTATGATTAGATCAATTCTTAAAAAGACTCCCTATGAACTTTTAAGAGGGAGGAAACCCAATATAGATGATCTTCGTTGCTTTGGTAGTAAATGTTTTGTCCATAATAATGGAAAATGTAACTTAAGCAAGTTTGATCCACAAAGCGACGAAGCTGTGTTTGTTGGCTATTCTAATCATAGCAAAGTTTATAACGTCTTTAATAAAAGAACATTTTAAATAGAAGAAAGTGTTCATGTTTTGTTTCATGAAGATAATGTGGTTGAACAAGCTGAACAAAATGAAGAAGAAGCCATGAATGATCCCTACTTTCGCCTTACAAGGGATGATTTACCTAGAATACAATGAAGAAGTTATTGAAGAAATCAATGATGAACTTGATAAATCCGCAAATGATCTTGAAAAGAGAACTGAGATAATTGTTGATAATACGAATGTCTCTTCTCAAAACAAGAATGAGAAAACCAAAGTTATAACTAATGATGCTATAACTTTGGACCCAGATTAACATGTTGTAACTAAAGTTGTATCAACTTCAGCTACTACCCCGGAGCTGAACTCAGAGGGAACCAATCTTGACTCTGAATCATTTGAGGAAAGTGAGAGTTCATCCCATAATGATGAGCCTAAGAACTCCAAGAAATGAAAGTATATGAGTTGTCACCCTATGGAGAGTATCCTAGAAACTTTGAATAAAGGAGTTCAAACTAGACGACCATTGAATAATTTCTGCTCATTATATTCCTTTCTGTCTATTATAGAGCCTACTAACATCAAAGAAGCACTTGCACAATCCGACTGGATTGTGGCAATGCAAGAAGAGCTTCAACAGTTCGAGCGTAATAAAGTTTGGCATCTAGTGACACGACCTAAAAATCGAACTGTAATTGGTACTCGATGGGTATTCATAAATAAATTGGATGATACAGAAGTTATAGTTCGCAATAAGGCTCGGCTGGTCGTTCAAGGATATAATCAACAAGAAGTGATCGACTATGACGAGATGGACGTTAAGACTGCATTTCTTAACGGTTATTTGGAAGAAGAGTAGTTTTTTGAACAACCTCCCGGGTTTTTAAATAGCAAATTTCGAAACCATGTTTTTAAACTTTATAAAGCATTATATGGTTTGAAACAAGCTCCTAGGGCATGGTATGACAGATTGTCCAAATTTTTATTACAAAACAATTTTAAAAGAGGATATGTCGACAAAACTCTATTCCTAAAAGCTGAGGGTTCTGAATTACTTGTTGCTCAAATTTATGTAGACGATATTATTTTTGGTTCAACTAACAATAAATTGTTCAAGTATTTTTCAGATCTAATAACCTCATAATTTGAAATGAGCATGATGGGAGAATTAAAATTCTTCCTAGGATTGCAGATTCAACAAACGAAAGTTTACCTATGGTAACTGATAAAACGATAACCTTAGATGAACATGGTAAGAGTGTCGATGAGACTACATATCGAGGTATGATTGGTTCTTTATTATATTTAATTGCGAGTAGACCTGACATTATGTTCAGTGTATATGTTTGTGCTCGATTTCAATCGTCCCCTAAAGAGTCACATATGATTGCAGTTAAACGTATCTTGAGATATTTAATTGGTACATCTAATATATACCTATTGTATCCACTTGAGTGTAATTTCGATCTAGTAGGATATTCAGATGCTGATTATGCAGGATGTTCTTTAGATAGAAAAAGTACCTTTGCATTCGCTACTTTTGTTGGACCATGCATCATCACGTGGGGCTCAAAGAAGCAAAATTCTATTGCGTTGTCTACTGCTGAAGCCAAGTATATAGTTGTCGGACTGGTATGTTCTCGGTTACTTTGGCTAAAGCAACAACTATTTGATTATGGTATAAATGTTGGTTGAATGTCTATATTTTTTAATAATACGAGTGCTATTATTACTTCTAAGAACCGTGCTCAACATTCTCGTACTAAACATATAGACATTAGACACCATTTTTTACGTGACTACGTAGAAAAAGGCAGCATTAAACTAGAATTTTGTAGTACTAAAAATCAATGGGCTGAAATTTTAACAAAGGCGTTAGTAAGAAGACATTTTAATATTTTGCGGTTGGAAATTGGTCTAATCAGTAGCAATTAAATTCATTATATTTATTTTATGAACCTCCATGACTGGTTAAAATAAGACAAGATTGTATGACTATGTCCATATATTCCGTTGCAAGTATATTCGTGTGTAATATTGTGTATTTTACGTAAATATCTTGCATAATTAAGTATAACATGAATATTGAAATATGGACCACATAGTCACCAAAATCCATCTTATTCAGTTTCCTATAATGATCAAAATTCCTACCCTTGTCTTTGCTTTTGACCGAAATACCTTACCATATTTTTTTACTTTCCAAATCCTATCTTTACCATATCACAAAAATTTACCCTACATTCCTTTCCTATCCTACTCAAATTAAAAAAAAAGGAAAACAAGAGGGGAGACGGCACCTCACACGTGCAGCCTATCCAAAAACAAAACCCAACACTCCATCTATTTATACATCACCTTCCATCATCTCCCATCACCATCACCTTCAAACCTTCAAACCAAAAACAACAAACACAAAACTCATCAATGGCTTCCAAAGCTTCCAAAGTCACGGCCAAAACTAACAAACCTAACACCTCAAAATCTTGCATGTCTTCCAATCCCAATACTTCACCTCAACCAAACCCAAAATCCCATGTTTCGACTCAAACCAAGTCCGGCACGATTTTCGAGGGTTCAAAGAGGCGTCGACTTAACTTGGGTAAGCAAAGTTACCTTCTGATTCTGAAAATCATGACGGTGGGTTGGCTACAGACGGTGCAACTAGGCCCCTGTTTCGTGAATTTATGCCACAATCTACGGCATCCGGGCTCGATAAATTAAGGCTAACAAATGAGGAGCGAAAATTAATTAATCGGGTTGCTAAATACACTATTCACGGTGGTAGAAGCTTTCCGAAAGCTTGGTGTGACAAGTATTCTGCTTTGAAGTTTTTCAATGATTTCTTGAAATTTCAAGAATGGGAGGACATATCTTGGTTTTTGGGTCTTATCTATCCTATTGAGGTAATTCAATTTTACGCTTCCTTCTCTTTAAAGTCTGGAACTTTACATGCTACTGTCAATGGCCGTGAGGCATCCGTCTCCATTGCCGATTTTTGTACTCTGTTTTCGGTTCCTGATGATGGGGCCAAAATAAATCCGAGTACAACATGGGACGAGTTATCTGATTCGTCTAAGGTGGCGGTCAATAAGTATTTCGATGAGAATGCTATTCTCTCAAGTTGTGGTTGGCCGGAAATTTCTCACCCAAATTGAAATGTTTCTTTAACGTTTTCTGGAACACGGTGGTTCCGCGTCAGGGTGGACGTGATAAGGTTATTTGTTATGCGATGATGATAGTCAAGAAGTGGCTTGAGGTTTTAAAGGTAAATTTGGCTTTTCTTGTATTTTCCCGTATTTTTCAAACAAGTTTCTCGGTGACGAAAGACAAGGTCTATACGACTTTGGACCTTCCTTATGGAATGTGGCTTTCTCGAATTTTGGACGAAAAGAGAGTGATTGACCCGGCTAGCTATGATGTTAATCTTAAGGATTAGATGAACGATACCTACTTCAAATTCATGAAAATAGCGGCCATAGGCCCGGCGTTGGTATTTCAAGCAAAGCGTGGTTCGGTTGTTGATAAACCGATTGGCGTTGATTTTTCATCTCTTGAATCCAAATTGGATGTGTTTATGGGGAAGTTAATGGAGCGCATTGATGCGCAAGACAAAACTCTTGGTTATTTAATGGCAAAAACGGTGGAAACCGTGGCAATGGTGGGGAATGGTGGTTCAAACCGTGAGTCGGTTATAAGTGGAGATTTGAAAGCGTGGATGTCGGAGGTTGATGGTCGCCTTCAAAAAATGGAAAGAAATATTGTGGAGGTTCGACAAGAGGTTTTTAGGCAACGGGGCCGGATGCAGTTTTTGGTTAGTCAAGGTGGTGCTTTGGTCAAGAGTGGTGCGGAGATGCATCCTAGGATGGTGACCATCTATGACGCGACGGAGGCACTTTCGTTGAAAGTTAGGAACTTTGATGTGTGCCTTACCGCGCAAGCCGCTCATGTTAAGTCATGTTTTGATCTACTTGACTGAAAGTCCATAGACCTTAATTAGACTTCTCTAATTAGTTACTAAATTACTTGTTAATTTAGTATTTAATGATCTATGTAACATGCATGCAAATATAAAGACATTATATAAAAGAAGAAATTACCTCACATTGAAATGGAAATAAATGGGCACAATAAGAACTCCTTCTTATTGTTCTTGAGCTATAATCAAGGCTGATCCTAGGTCAATCTCCAAAGTAGAAGACCTCCTTTTAGTTGCACCAAAAATGAAACCAAATAATCTAACCTTATTATTAACTAGATAATAAGATAGATATAATACTACTAATATTAGTATATATTACTACACTAGTAATACTTAGTAAATATTAGTATTGTGAGAGTTTAGTGAGAGGATGAGTTTTTAGAGATATGTGTGAATTAAGCACAAAATGAAGTAGTAGAAAATTGAACAACTATTTTCCATTTTATAGCCACTTTGGCTGGACCTGACATGTCCCAAATGGCCTCTTATTTTGTTAATTTATTCACATGCAAGAAGGTGGAGTACTGTAGGTAATGTGAGAATGATTAAAGTGTGAAGGTTATGTCACAATCAAATGGAGAATTGTGTAAAAAGAAAAGAACAAAATCATTTCTTTCTTCACATGCCATGACCGGCCACATGTGGCTTATTATGGTCCATTTTGATTTTTGATATTTGTCCCACAAATACTTATTAATCATATGCTTAATTATCTTATATAATTAAGTGTTAATTTGATCATATAACAGTTATATGACACAAATTAATAAACAATATGTACTTAACATTTAAGTGATATTTTACATTATATCAATATATAATGGGTCCCACAATGGTTAGTTAATTTATTTTACAACTCCTTGTAAAGATAATTAACTAATTACCTCTACCTCAATATATATGTAAAACCTCAACTAATTTATTAAATTAACGATTAATTACTAAGTTAGACTTATTTAATCATATTAAAATAAGATATAAATTTATTAGTCAATTATTGCATAATTGAAAAATAAACTTAATAGAATTTGAGTTCCTAACTCAATTTTTAACAATTAACTCTCGTACATATTAAATAATGTAACGGACTAATCAACTGTATCATATACAAATAATTAGTTACTATTTGGGTTTCATCCTATAGATGTGACCGAAAGGGATCAGTTGATCACCGCCGTCATACGACAATAACGTCAAACTCTAGTCAACCAACCGTTATTGATTTACGTTAATCAACTGACTAATCATATATATTTAGTGAATAAATATCCCAATTATATTCCTTAATGAGATTTATTATGTGGTACACTATTGTGGAGGACACCTACTCCAACAAATCCCACTTGTCTAACACAAGTGTGTGTCACCAATTCTCTTGTCTCTTTATCACATCTCCCACTCAACGCAAGGTGTCTTTCAGGTCGCACTTGCGATTGATTATATCTAGAGTGGGTTTGTTGATATGGAGAGTAGCCGTCTGACCGCAAAATCTACCATAGATCCCTTTCCGAGCGTGGCCACGCATTTACAGTAACTACTCCTCGAGTGGCCTGAAAATGTTTGTACCCAACGTGGGTGGGCAATTCTTGTTGACTCATCTACTCTGTATGATGCAGATCACCATGACCCAGAAGATGTCCATCGGCCTCCTTTCACGTCACGACCTAGAACACCTACCAAAGCCGATCCGAAACTGCACCGACTCAGATAGACGGTCGCCAGTCAAAAGAGTCGACTCATAGGAATAAGATAGAAGACCCTGCCACGACCAGGCATCAATTAATTGATTTAAGGTTCTTTACAGAGGTCACTATCCAACATTGTTTCATACAGTCTGTCTATGTAGTCGACCAGTCATCTCCATGACCCTATGGTGCTGAACAAACCATCGATCGATTTACATTCTAGTCACTTTGAGACGTCACCTCATTGAGTGACTAGGAACAAAATAATAAGTTCATCCTATTCACTTGAATAGGGTCCAACATTGTCTTACAATCTATTCGGATAAACAAAGTATAAAATTTAGTCAAACTAAATAAAAGTGTTTATAATAAAACCCGAACATTGAATGAATTTATCATATATGAAATAATTAATACAACATTCAATTATTACATATTACATAATATAAAGGAATTCTGGTACTTGTCTCAACTCCATTGTGACGACATGACCATCATGCTTAGCCTTTGATAAAGGCTTGGTTAAAGGATCAGCAATGTTATCATCTGTGCCAACCTTAAAAATGTTAATTTCCTTTCTATCCACGTAATCTCTAATTACATGATATTTCCTAAGTACATGTCTAGAATTATTACTAGACTTGGGCGCTTTTGTTTGAAAGATAGCCCCACTGTTATCACAATAAATCGTGATATGATCTTTTGCAGTAGGGACTACTCCTAGTCCTTCCAAAAATTGCCGAATCGACACAGCTTCCTTTGCAGCTTCAGACGCTGCAAGGTACTCTACTTCTGTTGTAGAATCCACTGTAACGCTTTGCTTGAAACTCTTCCACCAAACAGCTCCTCCATTCATCATATAAACATAGCCGGATTGGGATTTCATATCATCCCTATCTGTCTGGAAATTGGCGTCCGTGTAACCCTTTGCACGCAACTCAGTCTCACCTCCAAACACTAAGAATGAATCCTTGGTCCTTCTCAAGTACTTAAGTATGTTCTTTACGGTTATCCAGTGACTCTCACCTGGATTGGCTTGGTAACGACTTATCATGCTCAAAGCATATGCAACATCGGGACGAGTGCACATCATAACATACATAATTGATCCAACAGCGGATGCGTAAGGGATTAATTTCATGCGTTCAATCTCCTCGGGTTTGGTAGGGCACTCTGACTTGCTCAAAGTGATCCCACTACCCATAGGAAGAAAGCCTCTCTTAGAGTCTTTTATGTTGAACGATCAAGAATTTTATCAATATAAGTTTCGTGACTTAATGTCAGTATCCTCCTAGATCTATCCATATAGATCCGAATACCTAAGTGCGCTAGGCCTCTCCTAAGTCTTTCATTTGGAAATGAATCCGAAGCCACTCCTTCACAGAAGTGACCATTGGAACATCATTCTCAATGAGTAGTATGTCATCTACATATAAGACTAGAAAAATTACTTTACTCCCACTACATTTCATGTATAAACATGGTTCCTTGATACTTTGAGTGAAACCAATTTTTTTAATTACACGGTCGAAACGATGATTCCAACTCCTGGATGCTTGTTTAAGACCATAGATGGATCTCTTAAATTTGCATACTTTCTTAGGATTTGATGGATCCACAAAACCTTCAGGTTGTGTCATGTACACTTCGTCTTCTAGAATCCCATTCAAGAAGGCGGTTTTAACATCCATTTGCCAAATCTCATAATTATGAAATGCGACAACTGCTAAGATAATCCTTATGGACCGAAGCATGGCGACTGGGGCGAAGGTTTCGTCATAGTGAAGACCATGAACTTGGGTGAAACCTTTTGACACCAATCTAGCTTTGTAAACATCATTATGTTCATCTATGCCGCTTTTGATCTTATAGATCCACTGATAAGTGAATATTTGTATGGTTTTAACCCCCAATTTAGCTCGGTTTTGTATGTCATTTGTCCTTTGTTAAGCCACTTTATGAGCTAATATCGTCTCCTAGGCGAATTCCTATGTTCTAACCTGTTTTGTAGGGAAAGTGACGTTTCTACGCCCTTTTTCTATATTCCCGAGCATTTGCCTAGAACCCAACGATTTGAAGAAGCAAGCTTGACCAAGTGAAAGGCATTTCAAGAAGGTTCACTAATTCGAAAGAGAGAAGAAGCAAAGACAGTTTCGTAGTTGTCGGAGTATCAATCAATTAGGCGGAAGCAATCATCGATTTACATCAAACCCTATCAACAAACCCGATTGAAGAGGTCAAGAGGGATGATGGAAGTTAAGTCAAAGCGAAGGAAGATGAAACGTTAGTCAAGAGCTTCTAGATGTCCACTTACCCGATCGGGTAAGTGTGTACCCGATCGAGTATCCTTGCTGATCCGAGCATGACGGCTTCCACTTCCTATTTTTGTCCTATGTGTTTAATGCCTGACCTCT
This sequence comes from Heliosperma pusillum, assembly GCA_022085475.1. Lineage (NCBI taxonomy): Eukaryota > Viridiplantae > Streptophyta > Magnoliopsida > Caryophyllales > Caryophyllaceae > Heliosperma > Heliosperma pusillum. The sequence continues at coordinate 74,827 of JAIUZE010049644.1, forward strand.
TCTCAACGAAACCCTAATGCTATATATAGATGCTCTAGCCCCTCTTCTCATCTCATCTCATCTCATACAATCCATCTTACAATCCTCTTCTCTTCTCTTCTTACATTTCTCCTTAGATTAGGAGGAGGGGGAATTAGCCTCCCTTCTCTCATTTTCTTCTTCTTTAGTTTTTAGTTCTTAGTTTATTTCTGTCCATTTCATATCAAAACATTAGTTTAGATCAATAAGAATTTCATCCTTGTAATCTCCTTTGTGTGGTTCAAGCGTTGTAATTGGTGGATCGTTTATTATGTGCAAGGATTTTCTAATATTGTTATCGTTATCGTCATTGATCGTCATATAGGTATTTCTGTTTTATCCCTTGTTTAATGTCCTTTATTGTTTTCCATTTTGATTGTTATTTTCCATACATATTGTCTTAAATTCATTTTAGCGTTGTTATAATTGTCATTTCATTTCCTAGATTATCAATTAGCGTCGTTATTATCGCCATATAAAGAGTCAAATAAACATGTCAATCCTAGTTTTCATTGTTAATATCATTCTAGATTTAGACATTATCATGAGTGAATAGTCACCTTTCTAGGGTGTAGTGTAGCCATGTTAGATTAATTAAAAGATGATAATTGGATAAAAGAAATTGTGCCTTTAAAACGTTGTGTCTATGCATGTTTGGATTGTAACGATAGTTAACGACTTCTGGCCGGAAATCATCGACTAAAATGGAATTCTTTTCCAAGGTAGAGATACGCGAATTGAATAGACAAAGCATGTCTTGGTAGATTAAGACCTAGTAAATCGCCTAAAAAGCCTACTAGACCATCTGATCTATGATTGTAATGAACACATCATTCTTACGAACTCACAATGAATTATTTGCATATCCTAAATCCAATTTCATCAATATATCAATCTAAATGTGTGAACCTACTTCCCTAGATGCTTTTCATCACTTGCTTTATTATTTTCATTTGTTTTTTATTTTGTTTTCATTTATGCTTTATATTAGTTTAGACATCAAAATCCCCAAACCTAGATATTCGTTAGATAAAACCCAATTGCGAGACATCTCACATCTTATAGGAAACACCATCTCCCTGAGGAGCGACCCCTACTTCCCTAATTACATTAATTTGTTATTAGCCTTGTCTGGGTAATTTATCTTTGTATCGGGCTCGCGACAAGCTTGATCAAATTTTGGCGCCGTTGCCGGGAAGCGGTTTAGTTTTCCTTTTTTCTTGTGATTTTTATCGCAATTTGTTTTATCTAGTCTTTAGGAACCCAAATTCCTTTAGACCTCTCTTGATTTTTCATCTTAGCTTTCAATCTTATGCCCAGATCTTCTAGACTAGGGACCTCTATCTTTTTAGATCCCGATCTAGAAAGAACTCTGCGTAGGAGACGAAAGCTATTCAACGAAATTTCAAAAGCTTCTGATATTTCAAGTTTAGATCGTATTTGTGAGAAATACTCGGATATCTTACCTAATCTTGAAGGAGAAGAAGATCCATTCTCATCTCCATTTCCAAAAACCAATCAACTTTCAACCAACATTCCATCTTCATCTTCACAACAATGGTTTGACTTTCAGACCATTCCAAACCCACCGCAGAAACACTTCCAAGGGGTATTACTACACCCCAAATCGAAGACGAAAACTTTGAAATCAAACCTGCCTTCATTAACCTTATAGAAAGAAGCCAATTTAGTGGCAATGCCACAGAAGATCCCAACCTTCACATCCAAAACTTCTGTGACTATTGCTCCACTATTAGACAAACTGGAGTCACCCAAGAGCAAATTAGAGAGATGCTCTTCTCATTTTCTTTGAGGGGTAAGGCAAAGTTGTGGATACATAGCCTTGATAAGGTTACATTAGGTATCACCGATTGGGAGAGTTTAGCTCTTGCCTTCTATCAAAAGTACTTTCCTCCGGAAAAGACCGCTTTGTTGAGAAGTCAAATCACTAGTTTCCAACAAGGGGATGATGAGAGCCTATATGAAGCTTGGGAGAGGTACAAGGATTTGCAAAGAGAGTGTCCTCATCATGGGATAGATTCATGGCTCCTTGCCATCACATTCTATAATGGGTGTTATATAGAGTCCCGTCGTATCCTGGATTCTGCTAACAATGGAAGATTTGATCAAATCAATGTTGAAAATGCTCACACTACCATTGAATCCATGGCAATTCACGATTCTCAATATAGAAATTCCCGCTCCATACCATCGAAATCTAAGCAAGAGGACCCCACTTTGACACTTTTACAAGCTCAAGTAGCCCTTCTCACACAAAAGCTAGAACAAATTCAATCCTTTACATCTCAACAGAGTGACAATGGTGTAAGTAAACTTGAAGCCATGATGCTGCAATTGGCTCAAAGGCAAGACACCATAATAGCTCAATTCCAAGAGAGCGATCAAGCTAAGGATGCCGCCATCAAATTGTTGGAAGCTAAAATTTCCCAATATGCCTCTTCTAATACCCACCAAAAGCAAGGGCAGCTGCCTTCACAATGTTACCAACCTCACGAAACTGTAAATGCCATTTCCTCGAGAAGTGGTAAGCATAATGATGAGCCCGTGGTTGTTGATGTTGAAGACAAGGTGCCCATGTCAAAAGGGAAAGAGCCCGAGATTCCTATTGAAATCAAAGTCCCATTTCCCCAAAGGTTAGCCAAGCACAGGGAGGAGGCAAAGTATGGTAAGTTCCTTGACGTCGTCAAGATTTTAAAGGTAACAGTTCCTTTCATTGAATTGCTTTCCCAAGTTCCTTCTTATTCCAAGTTTATGAAGGAATTCCTCAAGAAGAAGAGATCTTTCAATGAGATGAAAACCGTAGCTTTCACTGAAGAGTGTAGTGCACTCTTGCAAAATAAGTCTCCACCAAAACTCAAGGACCCTGGTAGTTATTCCATCCCTTGCACTATAGGCACATATACCATTGATAAGACCCTTTGCGACCTAGGTGCTAGTGTAAGTGTCATGCCCTTTTCTATGTTTGAAAAACTTAACATGGGTGCTTTGAAATGCACTTATATTACTTTGCAAATGGCGGACCGTTCTCTAAAACAACCTATGGGTGTTTTAGAAGATGTGCCCGTCAAAGTTGGTAAGTTTTACATTCCCGTTGACTTTCTAGTACTTGACATGGCCGAGGACTCTCAAAACCCAATCATTTTGGGAAGACCCTTTTTGCACACCACTGGTGCAGTTTTTGATGTCAAGAATGGGAAGTTGACATTAGAGATAGGAGATGACAAGGTGACCTTTAGTAAAACTTCCACCGTTAGGAGTCCTGTGCTAGAAGACTCATGTTATGTGCTTGATGTTGATGACTCTTCTATTGTTTCTTCTATGCCTCGATCCTTACTGATGGATCCGTTGGAGGCACAGGTTAGTGTTGATTCTCTTGCAGGTGAACATACTAAAAGCACTACTGCTAAAAGTGCTAGAAGAGGCTATTCTCGGAAAAGCTTGGCATGGATGGAGAATGTAAAGAACGCTATGAAGATGAGCTTGGATGATAGTGAGCTTAAAGATAAAGAATAATTTCAGAGAAAGAAATGGAGTCTAGCAAGACTTTAAATTGCGCTTCTCGGGAGGCAACCCGTGTTCTTTTTCTTTTTGCATTTTTATTCCCTTTTTCGTTGTTAGGATTTATTTTGCAGATGAAAGAGTTTTTGAAGAATCTATAAAGACCTTCCTTGTCAAGTCCAAAAGACTAGCTTGGGGGAGTCCGCGCTGACTAGTAAGCTTCATTCTTCTTTCATTTTTCCTTTCTTCCCATTAAGCATCTCGTTGCATATTTAGTCTTTGTGCTCACATTGAGGACAATGTGATGTTTAGCTTGGGGGAGGGATTGTATTTTCCCATTTTGCATTTTAGTTGATCATTTTTCAGATTTTGAATAAAAGAAAGAGAAGATTTTTGAGAAAATTTAAAAATTTCTGAACACAATTGAATGCTTTTCATGCTTTGCTTGCTTGTTTACTATGCTATCATGTTACATTTCCCAAACTTAGAGCTTTCAAAGATAATGATTCAATATTTATTGAATTTTGCATAAATAGGGATGTCTTGTACACAGTAGGCATGGAATGAATCTATAGATGAGTACGCTTGATCTTGACATTTGGCAAGTTACATATATTGTAAGGTAGAACCTCCTTAGACTGGTACATCTATACCCAGTCTCATCTAGGTGTGTGTAGTTCTCCTTGTGATGTGTGTCATGTCAAAACGCATAAGTATGGTTCTCATTTCATTCCTATAAGCATTGCATTCATGATTCACTAAAATTTGAAGCCTTTTTCACTTTGAATTAAAACCTCAAAATTAGCCCTTCATACAAATGCTTCACAAAATAATAGCTACACATAAAGACTGCCTACCTTTTGAGCTAGTAGCTAGACTATGGTGTATGGGTGCTCTTTTGAGAAGATTTGTTCCTTAATGTCAAAGTGAATTTGGAAGAACGAAATTGTTCAAAAAGTGATGTTATGTTCAAAAGAAAAAGAAAAAATGAAGAAAAGAAAAAAAAAAGTTGAAAAAAGAAAAAAATTGAAAAAAAGAAATCGAAAAAAAATAAAAGAAGAAGTTGTGAGTATCTCCTAAGAAATGTCAAGTCATTATTCAGAAGGAGTTTACCCTTGTGTTTCGTGTGTAATAAGCCAATCCGTTCATCCTGGCTTCGTGATTCGTCTTCTGGGAAATTGATCGAAAGTTTGGATTAAGTTTTCATTTATCATTGGTTAGTTGCTAGCTCGTTTAAAACTTCACATGACCATAACTGTTTGTCCACCTTTCACCCATTTCCTAAAGCCTTCTTCATATTCTTTTTCCGGCTTCTTTTCTATGTGCATTGTGATCTTTGACTTGTGTTTTGAATTGTTTACCATATTAGACTGCGGACACATTGTCAATAAGTAGAGATAGGGAGTGTCTCAAAAAAACATTTCACATAAAGAAATCACCTTTTAAATAACATTGAGTGTCAGGTGTGACGTGAGAGCCATTGTCAAAAGAATCATGCACGAGCCGGCAAATTTCTGTAGTGAAATTCTTTTTGGTCTATGCCGTTATTGTAAATCTCAGCACATGGTATGTATCATTTCTTGCCCACGTGTTTGGGTATCGATTTCAAGTTATGTTTTCAAAACCTGTAGCTGAGATTTGTTCCTGATGGTGTAGTAGCACAATGTTGCAACCCTGTCCGTGGATTGTTTGCTATATTGCTTGAGGAAGGAAGGGTTTAGCTTGGAGGGAGTTTGATAAGTGAATAGTTGTATGGTTTTAACCCCAATTAGCTCGGGTTGGTAGTCATTTGTGCTTTGTTAAGCCAATTTATGACCTAATAGCATCTTCTAGGCGAAATTCCTATGTTCTAACATTGTTTTGTAGGGAAAGTGACGTTTCTTTACGCCCTTTTTCTATATTTCCCGAAGCATTCTGCCTAGAACCCGACGATTTGAAGAAGCAAGCTTGACCAAGTGAAAGGCATTTCAAGAAGGTTCACTAATTCAAAAGAGAGAAGAAGCAAAGACAGTTTCGTAGTTACCAGAAGATCAACCAATTGGGCGGAAGAATTCATCACCTTGCATCAAACCCTATCAACAAACCTGATTGGAGAGGTCAAGGGGGATGATGGAAGTCAAGTCAAAGCGAAGGAAGATGAAACGTTAGTCAAATACTTCTAGATGCCCACTTACCCGATCGGGTAAGTGTGTACCCGATCGGGAATGTCTGCTGCTGCGAGCATGACGGCTTCTACTTCCTACTTTTGTCCTATATGTTTAATGCCCGACCTCTTCTCCACGAAACCCTAATACTATAAATAGATGCTCTAGCCCCTCTTCTCAAATCATCTATCCTACACACAACATCTCTTCTCTTCTTACATTTTCTCTTTAGTTTAGTATTTCTAGTTTAGATCATTTTCTTCTTTAGTCTTTAGTTCTTAGTTTATTTCTGTCCATTTCATATCAAAACATTAGCTTAGATCAATAAGAATTTCATCCTTGAAATCTCCTTTGTGTGGTTCAAGCGTTGTAATTGGTGGATCGTTTATTATGTGCAAGGATTTCTATTATTGTTATCGCTTTCATTGTTGATCGTCACCTTGGTATTCCCACTTCATCCTTTGTTTAATGTTCTTTATGTTTTCTATTTGATTTTATTCTCTTTACATATTATCTTAGATTCATTTAGTATCGTTATAATTGCAATTTCATTTCTTAGATTATCAATTAGCGTCGTTATTATCGCCATATAAAGAGTCAAAATCAAATAAACATGTCTATCCTAGTTTTTGTTATTAATATCATCTTAGACATTATCATGAGTAAGTAGTCACCTTTCTAGGGTGTAGGGTAGCCATGTTAGATTGATTAAAAGATGTTAATTGGATAAAAGAAATTGTGCCTTTAAAACGTTGTGTCTATGCATGTTTGGATTGTAATGATAGTTAACAATTTCTGGCCGGAAATCATCGACTAAAATGGAATTCTTTTCCAAGGTAGACATACGCGAATTGAATAGACAAAGCATGACATGGTAGATTAAGACCTAGTAAATCGCCTAAAAAGCCTGCTAGACCATCTGATCTATGATTGTAATGAACACATCAATCTTACGAACTCACAATGAATTATTTGCATGTTCCAAATCCAATTTCATCAATATGTCAATCTACATGTGTGAACCTACTTCCCTAGATGCTTTTCATTACTTGCTTTATTGTTTTCATTTGTTTTTATTTTGTTTTCATCTATGCTTTATATTAGTTTAGATATCAAAATCCCATAACCCAGATATTCTTTAGATAAGACCAAATTGCGAGACATTTCACATTCTATAGGAAACACCATCTCCCTGAGGATCGACCCCTACTTCCCTAATTACATTAATTTGTTATTAGCCTAGTCTGGGTAATTTATCTTTGTATCAGGCTCGCGACAAGCACGATCAGAAGCTCTTGCCAATCCTCGACGGCTGGTTGAAGGCCCAAGTTCACATTCGCCATAAACTAAACAAGTGAGTCGGGAAGTGGAAATTGTGGCGAAGGTTGGCTAGTAGAGCCTTGGCCTTGTTGAAAGGCCCCAAAAGGAGTACAGGTTTGGAAGAAGGGTGCTGGTTTATTGTATTGCAAGGAGGAGGTAGTGGGCAATTGTCGATCATGGCCGAAAACTCGGGGGCCTTCGGTTGTGTCGGGCTCTTGTTCCGGTTCCGCCTCAATTTCAAGAAGGTAGTGAGGAGAATCCTTCACGATCTTCATCTTTGGAGCATTAGGAAGCGGCACCGAATTTCTTTCTACCCCGCTCACCTTGACTTGCCAATAGTTTTTATCATCCAAGGGGTTTTTGTTGATCCATTTTAAGGAATGTTGAATGTAGTCCGAGTTCAAGTAAGTGTCCCCCGGGAGAAAGTTAATGCCAGGCAAAGTCTGGGTGAGGCATTTGGCAAGGTAGGTTATGATGCCACCCACCACTATCGTCGAGGTACCCGCCGGTAAGTTGCTAAGACGGGACAAGTGCAAAGCGAAATGGTGAGCTATGCAAGCTTTGAAAGCATGGGGTCGGGTGAAGAGGTAGGACCCTAGAATTTCAAGGTCCGGGGTTTGAAAATTATATGGCTCTTCCAGCCCAAAAACAGTGAAACCCATAAACCGATGCCAAATGCGGATGACAGCATTGTGAACCGCGTTGGCCGGTCTCTTCACCCCCTTCGCCTCATCTATTCCTGAGATGACTTTCCAAACCCTCCCCAAGTCATAGTTCTCTGGTGGTTTATGGGAGGGGGTCGGGTCAAGATCAAAGTGTCTAGCAAATTCTTCAAGGGAGAGGTTATAATCCCGGTTGAGAAGCCGGAATTGCAAGGATTCTACCTTAAAGTAAGTTTCGGTTTTTGACAACTTGTAGGGAGCTCAAAAACTCCCAAGTGAGGCGGGGGGGGGGGGGGGTCTTTTCATGTTAGTCGTACATCCGTTTCATACCCACCCCGATAAAAATATCGAAAGTAATCTTATCTAACCCTAAGGCTCGCATAGAGGCACGATGAATAAAACGAGTGTTGTGGAGGGGGCGTTTTTTGAACAAAGTGAATTTACCTTGTTGCGGTACGGAGGCAAATTCAATCCCCGGAAAGTCGGGGTCAAGACCCGCGTCGCTGGCCGCTTTTGCCATCAATTCAGCTTGGGTATTCGCTAGCTCCCCACTCCTCGCTCTCTTTCGTGCCGTTGACATGGTTAATAACGCTAAGGGTTAAGGCTAAGGTGGGTAGTGAAGGTGAGAAGGGAGTTGTGGTGATTTTTTTAGAGGATTTAGTGAGAGGAATTTTTAGAGGGAGAAGTTGAGAATTGAGAAAATGAATTAGAATAGGAGGAAAGGAAGGCATTAAGTGAGTAAATAGGTGGGTTAGGAGGTCCAAGCCAGTCTGGCCAACCGGTTGCCGGGTACCCGGCTCACACTGGATGCCTCCAAATTGTTTTTTGCGTTTTTCAGTTTTCACTTCAGATGCTCTCAGCCGGTCCAGCCGACCGGCCGCCGGTCAACCGGCTGCGACTTCCTTCCCCTCCTTTATTTCCAACCTTTTCTACATCACTGCTGCTCCCAGCCGGCCGACCGGCTGGAACTTTTCTCCTCTTCAAAAATTCCAATTTTGCCTTGATATGTGAGTCCCAGGCGGCGGACTGGCTGCCGGCCGACCGGCTGGGATTCATCGTCCTCGCCAAAAATTCAACTTTTCTTTAAAGGGGTGGTCCCAGCCGGCTGCCGGCCTACCGGCTCGCACCCCCTTCACCTTTCTCCTACGTGCAAACAACCAAAAATAATCAGGGAGTCCCAGCCGATTGGGTTGATCGGCCGTCGGCCACCTGGCTGGGACTTTTTTCTTCGTGTTTTCAACAATTCCTCTTGTTTTCAACATTGCTCCTCTAGATCGACTTCCTACTCCCTCACTTAGCCCCGAGAATCGATTTTTCCGCTTTCAAACCGACTCACCTAGTCGGGAAGAAGGCTAAGTAAAGGAGGGCCCCACTTTTCTCACAACACAAACTTCCAATAAAACAATGTGATCCCATCACCGAATCCAAAATGCATAAGTTGAAGCACGAATCCAAATGTAACTAAGTTCTAATCTAAAATGCATGCAATGTTTACAAATAAAAAGTGGTGGTTGTTTGGGAACTCCACCAAACCCGAGTTTTGGGTTTAAGAACTACTCATCCTCTAAGAGAGAGGTGGTCTTCAAGATCCATTTCATTCTTTTCCTCAATCGGTAGCCCTTCATAGTAGTATTTAACCTGGTGGCCATTGACCTTAAAGCATTCACCCGATTTGTTCTTCAATTCATATGAGCCATATGGGTAGACGGTTACCACTTCCAAGGGTCCCGACCAACGAGACCTCAACTTTCCCGGAAACAATTGGAATCTTGAGTTGAACAATAGGACCTTGTCTCCAACATTAATTTCCTTCCTCACGATCTTTGAATCGTGCCATTGATTGGTTCGTTCCTTAATGTAAAGTTTTGCATTCTCATAGGCATCCATTCGAAGCTCATCAAGTTCATTCATTTGCAAGAATCGTTTATTACCCGCGAGATCCATGTTGTAATTAAGCTCCTTCAAAGCCACCTAGCTCTATGCTCCAACTCCAAGGGTAAGAGACATGATTTCCCAAAGACCAACCGGTAGGGTGTGGTGCCTAGGGGAGTCTTGTAGGCGGTCCTCAATGCCCATTGAAAGTCCTAGACCTCTAATTAGACTCCTCTAATTAGTTCATTAAATTACATTAACTTAATGATTTAGGATCTAGTTATCATGCATGCAAATATAAAAGCATAAAAGAAAAGATAAGACCAAAACATCCTTACATTGAGATTTTTCGGTTCAATATGGGCACAATAAGAACTCCTTCTTATTGTTCTTGAGCATGAAATTAAGTGGATGATCCTCCAAAAATAACCTCCAAAGTAGAAGGTCTCCTTCTTGTTGCACCCAAGATTAAACCCAAATAATCTTACCTTATTATTAACTAGATAATAAGTAAGAAATAATACTACTAATATTATTGTATTACTACACTAGTAATATGTAAATAATATTAGTTTGCATGTAAGTTTTTAGAGAGTTGTTGAGTTAGAAAGAGAAGTGAAAATAAGCAAAAATAAATTAGTCAAATTGTGAACAACTCTTGTTCACTTATAAAGGCCATATGGTCGGTTGGTGCTAGCCCTTGTGGCTCTTATTTTGCTCATTTTTTATTCACATGCAAATAGGTAGTGTATGGGATTGTATAATGATAATGATCATGTGTCATACATGTCATAATCAAATGGTGGAGTGTGGAATTGGTAGAGCAAAATCACTAGTGATTTTGTCTACACAAAACCGGTGCACATGAGTCCACAATAGACCATTTTGATTTTTGATATGTGTCCCACAAATACTTATTAATCATATGCTTAATTATCTTGTATAATTAAGTGTTAATTTGATCATATAACAATTATATGACACAAATTAATAAACAATATGTACTTAACATTTAAGTGATATTTTACCATTATATCAATATATAATGGATCCCACAATGCCCAGTTAATTTATTTTACAACTCCTTGTAAATATAATTAACTAATTACCTCTACCTCAAAATATATGCATTAACTCAACTAATTTAATGAATTAACGATTAATCACTAAATTAAATCTTATTCAATTGTATTAAAATAAGACGTAAAATTTATTCAGTCAGTTATCGTATAATTGACTAATAAACTTAAGTGGAATGAGTTCGCAACTCAATTTCCAATAAATAACTCTCGTAACTAAACGTACATATCAAAAATATGTAATGCTCTAATTAAACTGTATCGTATACAAATAATAAGTATTCTATTTGGGTCTCATCTTATAGGTGTGACCTAAAGGAATCAGTTGATTACCGCCGTCATACGACAATAACGTCAAACTCTAGTCAGCCAAGCGTTACCGATTTACGTTAATCAACTGACGTGGAGTATCAAAATATACTAATCATGCCACGTATATTCCAAATGAGATTTATTATATAAATGCACTATTGTGGAGGACACTTACTCCAACACCTATAGCACGTCATTGAGCTTCGTGCTCCATTCTTTCCTAGACTTTGTCACTACACTCTCTAGAATTGCTTTGATTTGTTGGTTGGACACCTCCACTTGCCCATTTGTTTGAGGATGATAGGCAAGTGTGACCTTGTGTCTAACTTCATATTTCTTTAGTAGAGCATAGATGGTGTGGTTAATGAAATGAGAACCTCCATCACTAATCACGGCTCGTGGGACACCGAACCTTGGAAAAATATAATCTTTGAATAGCTTGGTCACCACTTTTGAGTCATTGGTGGGAGCAGCAATAGCTTCTATCCACTTGGACACGTAATCTACCGTAACCAAGATGTAGTGGTTGCCAAAGGAGGTTGGAAACGGTCCCATAAAATCTACTCCCCAAACATCAAATAGTTCGACTTCCAAGATGTTATTCAAGGGCATCTCATCTCTTCTTCCAATGTTGCCTCTTCTTTGGCAAGAGTGACAGGAGTGAACAAAGGCATAAGCATCCTTGAATAGAGATGGCCAATAAAATCCACAATGAAGGACCCGAGCTTGAGTTCTTGAGGTAAATAGGTGGCCTCCATAAGTGGTAGAATGACAAGCTTGTAGGATAGCTTGTCCTTCCTCATGTGTGCCACATCTTCGGTAGATCCCATCATTGCATCTTCTATAAAGAAAAGGGTCATCCCAAACATACCTCTTGGACTCATACCTAAGTTTCTTCCTAGCTTGGTGGTTGAAGTCCCCGGGAATGAAGTTGGAGCATAAGAAATTTGCGATGTCCGCATACCAAGGGTCGGTAGTGAGCATCGACAATAGAGTCTCATCGGGCAACCACTCATTAATGGGAACCTCATCATCTACATCTCCTCTATCCTCTTGGGTTAATCTTGATAAGTGGTCCGCAACAACATTTTTGGTACCCGCTTAATCCTTGATCACCATATCAAATTCTTGTAAAAGCAACACCCAACGAATCAATCTTGGTTTGGCCTCCGTTTTCACCATCATGTGCTTGATGGCGGTGTGGTCGGTGAAAACAATCACCTTAGAGCAAAGAAGATAAGGCCAAAATTTCTCAAATGCATACACCACCGCCAACATCTCTTTCTCCGTGGTGGTGTAGTTGCATTGAGCATTGTCCAAGGTCTTGCTCACATAGGCTATAACATGAAGCTTATTCTCGTGCCTTTGGCCTAAAACCGCGCCCAAGGCAAAGTCGCTAGCACTGCACATAACCTCAAAAGGGAGGTCCCAATTGGGAGGTTGCACGATTGGAGCCGATACCAAAGCTTGCTTCAACCTACAAAAACTCTCATGGCAAGAATCATCAAATATAAAGGGAGTGTCTTTGACAACAAGTGAGGTGAGGGGTTTAGCAATTTTTGCAAAATCTTTTATAAAACGCCTATAAAAACCCGCATGACCTAAGAAACTCCTCACACCCTTGACATTTGAAGGCCAGGGAAGTTTCTCAATCACCTCAACTTTTGCCTTGTCCACTTGGATCCCTTTTTTAGAAATAACATGACCAAGAACAACTCCCTCTTGTACCATAAAATGGCATTTTTCCCAATTCAACACAAGGTTAAATTGGATGCAAGTTTGGAGTACTTGAGAGAGGTTCTTCAAACAATCATCAAATGAGGTGCCATGGACACTAAAATCATTCATAAACACCTCCATAAACTTCTCGATGTACTTAGAAAAGATTGACATCATAGCCATTTGAAATGTCTCGGGAGCATTGCAAAGTCCAAATGGCATTCTCCGATATGCGAAGACACCATAAGGACATGTGAAAGTAGTTTTTGCTTGGTCATCTGGGTGAATGGGAATTTGGAAAAACCCGGAGTAACCGTCAAGAAAGCAAAAAAACTCATGATTTGCCAACCTCTCGAGCGTTTGATCAATGAAAGGCAAAGGAAAATGATCTTTGATTGAGACTGAATTAAGCTTTCGGTAATCAATGCACATTTTCCATCCAGTGACCGGTCGGGTGGAGATGAGTTCACCACCCTCATTCTCTACCACGGTTATACCGCCCATTTTAGGGACGATTTGAACCGGGCTCACCCATTCGCCTCCCGAGATGGAGTATATGATTCCGGCCTCAAGCAATTTATCAATTTCCTTTCTCACACCTTCCCTTAATTTATCATTCAATCTCCTTCCATCCTCTAGTGCAATGCGATGCATACACACTCTAGGATCGATACCCACAAGGTCGTCATAGCTATACCTGAGTGCCTTCTTGTTGATTTTAAGGACATTTAAAAGTTTTTCTTTTTGCTCAAGGTCTAGGTTAGCATTGACAATCACCGGAAATGCCTTTTCCTCATCAAGATAAGCATATTCAAGGGAGGGGGTAAGGGTTTAAGGTCTACCTTTAGAGGGTTCTTACCCTCATCTGTTGGAGTGAGTGTCCTCAACAATAGTGCGATCACATAATTAAATCTCAATAACAAGGATACAAAGGGATGATGAATATTATAGTCAACTGGTCAACATAAATCGGTAACGATTGGCTCAATAGAGTTTGACGTTACTGTCGTATGACGGTAGTGATCAGTTGATCCCTTGACGGCACACCTAAAGGACAATCCCCTAATCATGTGCATTAATTAATTGTATAGCGATACAGATTAATTAATCCCTTAAATTGAACTAAGTTTATATTGTAAGTGAGAATTATATCTTATTGTAATATGATTAAATAAGATTCATTTTTGGTAATTTAATTGTTATATTACTAAAAATGCATTATGTTTATGAAACATTTGAGATAAGCAAAATTGGTTGATTATAATTACGAGTTGTTGTAGATTATATTAACCAAATATGAGATGACCCATTTTATTTACATGTAATTATAAAATGTGACTTAAAATGTTAAGTCTAATTTATTTGTTATGAAATTGCATTTAAATTGGTTAAATGCACATGTATAAGCAAAGATTACATGTCACATGTCACATGTCACATATGTCACATGTCACATGTTACATATGTGACAAATTACCAGTTTTATGTAGTGTACAAGAATATGATTAGTTTTTGTGTATTAATCTAATTGAGAATTAGATATAATCATATACTAGACTTACTCTTACACACTACCTATTTACATTGTTAAGAACAATTGAAAGTGACCACACACCCCACAATGGGGGCATGTGGCCAGTGGTAGTGAAGGGGAAAAGAGGACAAGTTTCCTCTTATTTATACCACACTCCATCTCATATTTTCTTTTATGCAAAAAATCTCTACTTCTCTCTAACTTCTCACTAAGCTTAAAGAAGTTCCACACAACTTAGTTCATATTTCTAATAACATTACTAGTGTAGTAATAAGAGGTTATTAGATTTATTTTAAGGGCTTCTACTATTATATACTAGTGTAGTAATTTAGTAGAGATGAAGGGGTTGTCTTGGGTGCTACTAATTGGAGAGTTTCTACTTTGAAACTTGGAAGATCATCCTCATATTACTAGCTCAAGAACAATATTTGAAAGGAGTTCAAATATGTTGCCCATATTTTCATAATTAATGTAAGAAATGGTTCTTTACTTAATCTTTTGTTATGCATGCATAAGGTCCATATAGTTTAAGAGTAAACTATTATTAATATAATATTAGAAATGTCTAATATCGAGTTTAAGAAACTTACAAGCGGTATCAAGAGCTTTGGTTGTTGCATGCATAATCGATTTATAGTTTTTTCGAGTTAATGTAACTTAAAGAAAACTAGTAATTTGTGTTTTATGAGATAAAATTACAAAGTCATTTACATGTCTATATATTCTGGTCCTAATATGATTTTTAGGTCATTTTGATGATTTATGGAAATTTATATTGCTCAAATATGATTTTTAATATTTTTATTACATTTTAATGTGTAAAATAATGTTTAAAATGCTAAAAATAGTTAGACATATCTTATGACCGTGAAATATTTACACAATATCACACATGCCTTTTACATACTGTATGTAAAACTTCGTGTGAAGTGGACTTGTTTCTCATGATTTATGATTTTTATATGATAAAATGAAATAAATAAAGGTCAAATGATTAAAAATACTTCCGCTTTGAATCTGACAATGACATTGTAGTATGTTGTCACATGCATGTTTTCCTCTTAGACTGTAAAATTTTAGACTGATGTGATTTGTCTAGCATGATTTATGAATTTTTAATGTAAAAATGGAACAAATAGTGACTTATTTAGCAAATATAGCTCAAATAAATTTCATGTCATGAGAAAATTATTACTGGTTGCTAAAATGTCCCAAATTACAGATCTAAAGTTTAAATTTAATATGATTAATTTTCTCATGCTTTATGTATTTTATTTGATAAAACCGATAAAGTGCAACCGATTTTTCTCAAAATAAATTTGAAATTGTTTAACCTTGATTTTTGACATTATGAGTGTCATGGAAATGTTCCAGAATGTAAAAAAATTTAAAATTCAAATTTTGAAATTATTGTAATTAAATTTGGATTTATTTGATTAAAATATGATTTTAAAGTCTAATTTTGAGCAATTATATAACAAGTTGAATTATTGTCAAAAATTGAGTGATGACTAATTTTTTAGGCCTAAATCAGTTGGGATAATTAACTTGGACTTAAATATGATTTTAAGTATTGTTTGGTGATTTTAAAGTGTTATTATCACGCATTTACGTAAAACCGGGTTATATACGATATAAACCGTTAAATAGGGCGTTTTGTCATTTAATATGAGCATGTTTTATACATATTATAATGCTTCATTTTCTTTTATGAATGTCATAATTTATTTATGTAATTTTGAATTATGTAATTTTTCCATGTATGGCCTTAGTTTTAATCAATATTACCCGGAATGTAAGGGAATATTGATTCGGTTGTAATTTATTTTTATCTCGCATCACTTTTATTGTATTATTATTTTATTTTTTAAAAATGTATAATAGGAAATTATTGTAATTTTTATTATATATTTTTGTAATTATTTGTAATACCGGAGTTTCCCAAAGACAGTGCCATTCGGAAAGGAGTTCCAAGAGAGAGACGGTGACCTTGGGAGGCTTGCTTATGAAGTTCAAGGGACCAAAGGAGTTGGTTTCCGAATTTGTAATAGATTATATGATTTTCTATTCTAGGAAAGGCCATACTAGGAGTTTTACTTTTATGCTTGCATTTTATTTAATATGTTTGCATGCATTGCCAAATCGCCATAACATGACATGCATATTTCATCGAGTATTCGACCTTGTAAATTACAATTATCGATAATTCATCAATTTAGTTCACTTAAACGAGATAGATGATAAATTGACATGACCACTCATAATAAATAATTGAGATCAAGCCTTACCAAATTGTAGAACCCATGAATCCCAATTTCGCAAGGAAGTAGGCTAGGCTCACCGGGGTGCTAAACTTGTTACGTTGGGTAAGTGGGGTAATAAAGGTTATTATTTCGAAACTTGGATTGAGCTCAACGGAAGTATTCGCGACCGTAGCCGCATGTGTTCCGGGCTTAAGATAAATATTAATGTAATATTATCGACCGAGAGTCATAATGTAGAATCGATTAAAGAGTTAATCCCCCGAATTATGTTAATGAGGGATGAATCGGCTCACCGTGCCCAAGTTAATATGAATTTGGATCTCGGAATCATTTATAATAGCTGGGTAGAGGTCACTATTTAAATGCTAAACTTGTTTAAAAATGTTTACAAGTATATTTAAAATGATAAATGTTGACATTTCCTTTATGTCTTAAAATTTGTAGTCACAATTGTTTATTCGCAATGGCAAATGCTAATTCATCCACCACCACCAATGCTCCAACTCTCACGAATGTCTCATGGCTTCGATCCTTCATGGATCGATGCAAGTTAGAAAAGAATGGCACAAATTTTGCCGATTGGGATGCGCAACTCCGCTTGGCCGCGGAAGGTGACGACAAGCTTCGTTACCTTACCAAAGCCTCTCCCGAAACACCTAATGAAAGGTCAACCGTCGCCGCAAGGCGAGCCTATGAGGCTTACCAAAAGGAAGCCGCCGCGATCAAAAATGTTTTGATCTTCTCTATGGAGGCCGATTCCAAAGGAATGCCATAAAGATGAGCACGGCCTATGAGATCTATGCCAAGCTTGTGACCATGTTTTCACAAGCTCCTAGGATCATTCAATATGAGACGGCTTCCGCGTTGTTCGACATGAATCTTAAAGAGGGCCAAAAAGTTAGCCCTCATGTACTCAAATTGATTGGGGTTGACATTCCCGAACAACTCGTTATTGACCGTGTACTACACTCCTTGGGGAAAATCAAGGCATATGTGCAGTTTAGGGTAAACTACAATATGCAAAACATGAAAACCTCTCTTCATGAGTTGCACAAGATGCTTGTGCAAGCAGAGAGAGACATGGGGCTAAATGTTAGCACCTCCAAGGATGTACTCAATATCAATAGCAAGAGTAAGGGGAAGTTCAAAAGGGGTGGTAGTAAGGGGAAGAAGCCATCCACCTACAAAGGCAAAGGAAAAGCTATTGAGAATAGCTCACCCAAGCTCAAGAAAGGTGCCTCAACCGAGGACAAGTGCCATTATTGTAATGGCATAGGGCATTGGAAGAGGAATTGCCCAAAATATCTAGGAGATATCAAAGCCGTAAAAATTGTTTCCGTTGGTAAATTTTTATCCCTATCATTTATGTTATGATCTCAACTTTGGTATATAGATATGAGTTGTGATTCTTACCCTTTTTATTGTAATTAGGGCATCCTAGCAAGGCTAAAGGCAAAGACAAGCAAGCCTAAGAAGGCTCTTCAAGGGAAGCTAAGGTAGCCACCCATGGTTGAAGACCTAAGGAAGCTTGATCTCGAAATTGCCTCCCTTTTTGTTTGTATTATGGTTGTTTAGAACTTTTTAATTTCCTTGTTGGACATGGAAGATTTATTTTCAAGAACAATTTGTTGTAATTGAATATTTGGTGACTTGGTTTTCAACCCAAGTCACTCGGTTTGTGGAAACTTTTATCGTTCTAAGATTACCATTATACACTACTTGCATTAAAATAACGTAAATTGTATCGACTCAAATTGATCATATTAGTATTATGATGATTGGATCATTATAATAAAAGGCTATGAATTCGATTCTCACTTTGAAAGATCAATTGTTAAGTCAAATTGAGTTATTGAACTCAAAGTAGGGAATCTACCTAACCAATTGGCCACACCACTTATAAAGATAGTAAATGACATGAATATGAGTCCACCTCTTTAGCTTATAGAACTGGTATATCTCAAAGCTAAGATTTGATGTCTTTACAATAAAGTCTTTAGTAGATCACTTAAGGTCATGTTGTGATACTTCTACCTTCCTCACGAGTATGAGTACAAAATTGTTTGTGGCTTATAAGGCTATCTTTAAAGAAAATAGTTGTATTTTTCTAAAGCTAGAGTGGGAGAAAATAAGCCACAACGTAAAACTAGTTAAGAACTAGTGAAGAGACCAAAAGAAAGCGTTCTTAGGTGAATCCTTAGACTAGTGATGAGACCAAAAGAAAATGTTCTTGTATAATAAGATTATGATCTATGAAGTGGAAGCACCTAGAAATTTTAAAAATTCGATTTTCTAACATAAGGACTTATGAAACTAAATGGAATATATGCAAAGAAAATGTTTTTTTGGAGTTGTCCAATTATAGTTGCATGGATAGACATGTAGATGTCTTCAAAAGCTAAGTTAATGTGTAACTATGCTTAGATCCGAATCATCAGTGAAATACCTCATAGTAGGTGTGTACAAGATACACAACAAAACCACATGTCCAAATAGGGATTTGGAATAGGATGTGTACATGACACAAGCCTAAGGTATTTACCAAGAGGTTATGATTTTTCTATTATAAGATATAAGAAGAGTTTCACTCGAATTGACGAAGGGTCATGTATAGACATGAAGTTCAGTGGGTGTTAAAGTCATGTAAAGACATGAAGTTCAGAGGGAGTTAAAGCTATCATGTAAAGACATGAAGTTCAGTGGAAGAAATTGTTTTCCACGTAAACGACGTATCACTCATTGAGAGTGACATATTCATATTACCTTTTTGAAAGGAGTGGTTGGATTTTAATGTTGGATGATAGAGGGAAACATGTATACTAAAATCAAAATCTATTGTGGAATAGAAGATTTTAGCTTGGCATTTAAAAAGTGTCTTATATTGATAAGATCCTTTATCTATTTCAACAAGTTAAAATAGGTTATTCATGTTGATGAAAGTGGGATCACTATGAAAGGGTCATAGTCATCCACTGAACCTAAGAGTTGTTGATCTCATGAGTACTAATATTTCCGCCATTCGGCCAATCATGTATGCCATTACATGCACGTGCCTAAATAAATTGTATGGTAGGAGCATGACAAGCCCATAACAAATCAATCAACATGTGTGTCATTGGATTGCCTACAAGAACATCCATAGAGTTCTCAAGGAGAACTAGGGATACATTCTCTTGTGTTTGGTAGAGAAAATTTGGATATGTGGTAAAGGTTACACAAACCCAAATTTCCAAACTTATATGGATTTATCCGTATCCTAGGCGTACCTTTGTTATACAAGAAACGAATAACTAAAAGGATGATTGAAGAGTCAATCATTATAAATTCTACAAATAAACACCTAGTACATTATGATGAGGATAAGGTGGCTTACAAGGAGCTAATGGTAGATCCTTACACCTAAATACCTATCAGTTATCATGATAACGAGTAGGAGCATCTTTCAAGTTAAAGAGCCCAACACTAGATAGAGATCTAGACATGTACGTAGATGAATTCATGTTATTAGGAATAACGTTGGATGGAAGGAAAAGGCAATTCACAAGATCGGAATAAATGAATATATGGTATATTCTTTACCCAAGCCTTTATTGTATTTAATAAGATCGTCATGAATTGTCATGGACGAAATAAACTTTAGATTATATGATATGAAGCAATAACATTATGTTTATTGTTCATATATGATAATCGCATTTATCGTTTGAGTTTCTAAAACTCGTTTTTTGTGCTTTGTTATATCCAAATGGGTTGTAGAGACAATTTTGAACCCCATTAAAGTGGACTGCATTAACATAGCATTGGCCCCTAGTTGCTTATATGAGGTGACGTCTCCAAGTGACTAGAGTGTGATGCGATTGATGTCAAGTTCAAGTGCCATATGGTCATAAGGGATGACCAGTCGATCACATAGGCAGACTGTAAGAGACAATCTGTCGGGCAGTGACCGCTTATAGAGTTCTGGCAACTCTTGTAGCCTGGTCGTGGCAAGAGCTACTATAATATTCTTTTTTAGTCAATTCTTTGACTAAAGACTGTTCGCCTAAGGTGGCACAGTTTCAGAGTGACTTTGATTTATGCTCTACGACCTTCGTAACTGGGGTCAAATGGGCATCTTTTGGGTCATGATGAGATGTGGCTATGCAAAGGAAATAGTGCGATAGGAATTGTCCACCCCTTGTCAGGGTTGTTTTAAAATCTCAAGGCCACTCGAGGAGGAGTAAGCTGAAAATGCGTGGCCACGTTCGAAAGGTATCTATGGTAGATAATTCCGGTCAGACAGTTACTCTCCAGATCGAGGAAACCACTCTTGATATGATCAAATGCAAGTACGATCTGCAAGACACCTTGTATTGAGTGGGAGATTGTAATAGGACAAGAGAATTGGTGACGCACACTTGTCTCGGACAAGTGGGAGATTGTTGGAGTGAGTGTCCTCAACAATAGTGCGATCACCTAATTAAATCTCAATAATAAGAATACAAAGGGATGATGAATATTATAGTCAACTGGTCAACATAAATCGGTAACGATTGGCTCAATAGAGTTTGACGTTACTGTCGTATAACGGTGGTGATCAGTTGATCCCTTGAGGTCACAGCTAAAGGACAATCCCCTAATCATGTGCATTAATTAAATGTATAGCGATACAGCATCCCTTAAATTGAACTAAGTTTATATTGTAAGTGAGAATTATATCTTATTGTAATATGATTAATTAAGATTCATTTTTGGTAATTTAATTGTTATATTACTAAGAATGCATTATGTTTATGAAACATTTGAGATAAGCAAAATTGGTTGATTATAATTACGAAATTGTTGTAGATTATATTAACCAAATATGAGATGACCCATTTTATTTACATGTAATTATAAAATGTGACTTAAAATGTTAAGTCTAATTTATTTGTTATGAAATTGCATTTAAATTAGTTAAATGCACATTTATAAGCAAAGATTACATGTTACATGTCACATGTCACATATGTGACAAATGACAAATTGCAAAAATAAAATGGACACCTATTTTAAGTGGGGTGCACCGGTTTTATGTAGTGTACAAGAGGATGATTAGTTTTTGTGTATTAATCTAATTGAGAATTAGATGTAATCATATACTAGACTTATTCTTACACACTACCTATTTACATTGTTAAGAACAATTGAAAGTGACCACACACCCCACAATGGGGGCATGTGGCCGGTGCTAGTGAAGAGGAAAAGAGGACAAGTTTCCTCTTATTTATACCACACTCCATCTCATATTTTCATTTTATGCAAAAAATCTCTACTTCTCTCTAACTTCTCACTAAGCTTAAAGAAGTTCCACACAACTTAGTTCATATTTCTAATAACATTACTAGTGTAGTAATAAGAGGTTATTAGATTTATTTTAAGGGCTTCTACTATTATATACTAGTGTAGTAATTTAGTAGAGATTAAGGGGTTGTCTTGGGTGCTACTAATTGGAGAGTTTCTACTTTGAAACTTGGAAGATCATCCTCATATTACTAGCTCAAGAACAATATTTGAAAGGAGTTCAAATATTGTGCCCATATTTTCATAATCAATGTAAGAAATGGTTCTTTACTTAATCTTTTGTTATGCATGCATAAGGTCCATATAGTTTAAGAGTAAACTATTATTAATATAATACTAGAAATGTCTAATATCGAGTTTAAGAAGCTTACATCATCTTCATCAAGGAGTGGTGGTAGAGCTTCGTAATCCTCTTCAACAACTTCCCCCAAACATAGATCATTAGAATCTTGGATAACATCTTCTAGAATATCCACCGAATAATCACTTTCAAACATTGGCTTGGACAAGACACCCGTCAAGGAAAACTCAATTACATTGCCTCCAACATTGAAAGAGAGTCGTCCATTCTTCACATCAATCATGACTCCCCCGGTTGTCATGAAGGGTCTTCCAAGGATTATTGGAGTTTGTTGATCCTTTGTAATATCTAATACCACAAAGTCCGCCGGTATATAAAAATTTCCTACCTTTACCGGTACATCCTCTATTACACCCCTAGGATATTGGACCGATCGATCGGCAAGTTGCAATGTCATGGAGGTAGGAATCATGTCTTGTAAGCCAAGTTTCTTAGCAATAGGAAGTGGCAAGATGCTAACGCTTGCACCCAAGTCACACAATGCTCTTTCAATGTTCACATTGCCAACCATGCATGGAATTGAAAAGCTACCTGGATCTTGTAACTTCTTTGGCATATGGTTGAGCAACACCGCACTACATTCCTCGGTTAAGGCTACTATCCCATCACTTCCAATACCCCTCTTTTTGGTGAGAAAATCCTTGAGAAACTTTGTGTAAAGGGGCATTTGTGTTACTACCTTGGTGAAAGGTAGTGAAACCTCTAGCTTCTTCAACATCTCTAAGAACTTGGAAAAGTTCTTCTCCTCGGTCTTGGCTATTTCTCTATGGGGAAATGGCATTGGTAGGATGTAGGCTTTGTTGGGAGGTGGGGCTTGTTTAGAGTCATCACTTCTCTTGGGTTCTTTTTCTTTCTCTTTGTTTTCCACTTCTTCAAGAATCACTTCCTCCAACACAAAGTTCTCATCATCCATAACTTGCTCATCAACCTTCCCTTTCTTGGAAGTCTCACCACTAATTGATGGTGAAAGAGGTAGAATCTCAACTCCTCCTTTCATCACATCTCTTTTCCTCTTTAGCTCATGCTCATAATCTTTGTATGGATCTTCTAACTCTTTCCCACTCCTCAAGGCAACCACATGTGCTTGTTGGTGGTATGGTGCTCCATCCTTAGGGTGAGAGCCTTGCATTGGGATAATTTGCTCTCCTTTTTTAAGGTTGATATGCCCTTGGTTAGCCAAATAAGAATCAAAGTTCCTTTGTTTGGCTTGGACGTTTGAAATGTCGGATCTCAAGAGTTTGAATTGTTGCTCCGCATTTGCTTCACGTTGCATTGCCTTATTTTCCATATTCCTTAGCAATTGCTCAATCGAAGAGTTGGATTGTTCACATGGAGTTGGAGGTTGGTTGAAATTTTGAGGTTGTTGGGAATTTTGTTATTGTTGGAAGAAGTTGTTGTTGTATTGGTTACGTTTGTTAGGGTTTCTTTGTTCTCTAAACGGTGGGGTAACATATGGGTGATTGTCACGTTGGGAAAACCTCCTAGAATCTGAATTTTGGCCATGGTTGTTGTTGTAAGACCTTGAATGGTCGGGTTTGTGAGGTGGTTGGTATTGTGGGCTTGATACTTGGGATCCAAGGGTTGCCCTCCATATGAGAGTTTTGGGTCTTGATTTGGGAAGGCTCGGTAAAAAGTCTCTTGTCGTTGATAGGAGTAACTAGGTTGGTTCCCTTCCATCGCATAGCATTCTTGTTGGAATTGATCCTCGGGAGGGAAGGAAGGACATACTTCATATGTGTGACCAACACCTCCACAAGTATCGCATATCGGTTGTTGGGAGTAAGATCTTGGTGGAGACCTTGGTTGCTCAACATAGTACACCCTATCTTGACTTGGTCTTTCTCTTGGGAGTTGGTGGATTTGCCCCTTGCCTTTGTCTACACCCAAGTTACCAAACTACTTTGAGAGCTCATCCAATTTGAGTTTGGTTTCCAACTCGAGTCTACTAGACCCTTCACCTCTACCCTCGCTCTCTCTCGAACCACAGCTATTCTCCATCTCAGAGATGTTTTGAATCATTTCCGTTATTTCGGCATTGTTCATTTTGTCGAAATTTCCCCCGGAGGCCGCCACTATCATGTCTCGAAATCTTTGCTCTAGAGTTTGAAAGAAGATTTGAGTAGTCAACCATTTCGGGATACCATGGTGAGGACAAGAGGTTAGAAGATCTCGAAACCTCTCCCAAGCTTCACTCAATGTCTCATAGTCTTTTTGCTTGAAGGTTTGATTTCATGTCTTATCCTTGCGGTTTTTGAGATGGGGTAGAACATGGTGATGAAGGCTTTTGAGAGGCTAGCCTAACTGGTGAAAGTTCCCAGTTCATGGGAATTCGACCATTTTTTTGCATTGTCCTTCAAGGAGAAAGGAAATAACATGAGTAAGATTTGGTCTTTGGTGATTCCATTCCTTTTGATCGTTCCCACCTTCTCCTTAAAACCTATCAAGTGTTCATTGGCATCCTCATTCTTCAACCCATGAAAGATATCTTGTTGAACGAATGAGATGACATGATGACGGAGTTCGAAAGTGTTGGTTGCAATAGCTCCGTAGTTAATGGCCGAGCAAGAGCGGTTGGGGTCCGGCCTATTGTAGTAGCCCATAGGTTGGTCCGCCATCCTTAGGGTGAAAGGGTTGTTTGTTGGTGAAATGGGTAAAGTTGGGGAATTTGGTGAGTGGGTGTAGTTTGAATTTTGGGGAAAAGTGGGTGAATTTATGGGTGGTGTGTTGTGGGAATGTTTGTGGGTATGATGAGGGGTGATAAAGTGGGAGGTGGTGTTTGTGAAGTTGAAGGCTCAATTGTGGGTGGTGGAGTATTTATGGAGGTAAGAATAGGTGGGGATCCTCTTAAGGAAGTAAGAGCTTGCCTTCTTCTAGCCCGAAAGGTTTTCTCTATCTCTCGGTCGAGAGGAAAGAGTGGCCCGATGTAACACCTGCTCATACACTCAAAAGAGAATCAAATGACTCTAATGCACCTTGATGCACTAGGACAAAAGAAGAAAACAAGTAATAAAATGAATTAAGCCTAAATCCGACTAAGCTACCTTATCCTATATCGTCGTCCCCGGCAACGGCGCCATTTTGACGTAAGGTTAGTTGCCTTCCCCCGGTCAAAAAAATAACTCAACTAATGTAGTAGGGTAGTCGAGGTCGAACCACAAGGACGGTGATTAAGACTCTAAGGTAAGTTGGTCGAATTCTAGTTCAATTCTAGCAAGAAGCACATTAGGGGTGAGTAAAACTAAATAAGTCTAACAAATGAGCAAAAATGAGATTTAAGACAAGAATTAAGAAAACTAAGGCAAATGGGTTCGCTAATGAGGTTGGGGTTGAAAATGGTAGAAGGTAAAGTCGGTATAAGGATAGTTAATGGTAGGTCTCCACCTCTCGGTGAAAGACGGTTCCTTGCCTAGGTTTGGTCGGATTCTCACCATACCTCCCCCAAGACTCCTATAGGCACACACAAGAAACAAAAATGCAATCTCTCCTTTAAGCTAGCAACAAGATGAAAGAAAGCATGAATTACTCATTCTAGCATTTCTACAAACACATGGTGTGCACAAAATATAGGAATTACCAAAACACTAGATTTTTACAATCAAAACCACATTCTAACCCCAAGAACCTACAAAAGATCCCCCATCTACCCTAGAAGGGCACTACTAACACATACTACTAAGACTAGATACTAAAGATAAAGAATTTAACATGATAAAGACAAAAGAAAACATATTCAAGATAATGACTAGTAAAATGAGTAAGAAAATGAAATTAAATAACAAATAGAAGTAATGAGGAGAATAAATGTACCAAACTTTGATAAAAGTTGCAATCTTTCATGAATAAATAGAAGGAAAGTCTTCTATAATATCAAATTACAACCAAAGTCTTCAACAATAGCTAAAGAAAAAACTAGATCTAAAAATAACTAAGTAGAAAAGTAGAGTAATTAGTGCTAATTATCAAGGGATTAAAGTAATGATTAGGAATATTGAAAGCTAAATCTAGGGTTTTTGTGTCTAGGGTTGTGTGTCCAAAATGAATTAGGAGAGGGGTATATATAGGTTGGTGGAATTAAGGGTTTAAAATAAGAAGGGAAGTTGAAATTGCGGACTAGGGATCCCAGTCGGCCGGCCGGCTGCCGGTGGCTTGGACCGGCTGGAACTCTCTGACTCAAATTTGAGTTTTCTTCGTGTGAAAGAGGTCCCAGCCGGTCAGCCGGCTGCCGGTTGCCTACCTGGTTGTGACTCTCTTCTTCCTTTCTTCTCCTTCTTCTTTATACTTGCTACCCCAGCCGGTCTGGCCGGCTGCCGGTGGCTTGGACCAGCTGGGAGCCCCTGCTTTACTTCCAACTTTTTGAGTTATGTTTTGAGGTTGCGGAGTGCCCAGCCGGCCGGCCGGCTGCCGATGGCTTGGACCGGCTTGGACCCTTTTTTTCCTCTTCCTTCTCTCGTTTATTTCTTTTCTTCATTTCTTTCTTCTTCTTCTTCTTCTATTTCTTCCCTTCCTTATTTGCTTAGTGGCGGTTTCTTGCTTCTCATTCTTCTTTTGCATATTACCTATAAAATAAGACGGGAATTCATGATATGAAAGCAAAGCGTAATAATAACCAAAATGCAATAAAATTGACGCTAAAACACATTAAATAAGGTCGAAATAGAAGAGAATGAAGAGGGGAATCGATCTAAATATATTATATATCACCAACAACGTACGATACTCAGACAACCTGTCATAACTACTAGTAAATGGACCGACCTTCTGCCAGCGCTTCAAACGACCGATCGCAGAACGTCCTATCTCCACTGGTGGCTCGGGCCTAAGAAATGGAAAGTAGTCGAAAATCCAAGCTTACAACAACGCCAAAGAACCACCAATACTCTTCACAGAACCTCGTGAAGCTATCCCAAGCTGTCTATACAAGAAAGCTAAAGTGCCAGCACCCCATGCATAAGATCCTATACTACCTAAATCAGTGACCAAAGGAAACAACTGAGGACGTATTTTATCTCCCAATTTGTCAACAAGCGTCGACCCTAACAGCAACGCCATATACCCTCTTACGATATCCTCATCCTCGCCTTTAACCGCAAACTCCCTCACTGCCTCGTGTAAAATGCCGCCACTTCTGTAGATGGGGACGGTGGTGTCGGAGTGTAAAGGCAACCTCAAATCATCCAGTGACCCCTTTTGAAAATACTCGCAAACGTACATAAAAGGATCAACCAACTCGCCGTCTTTATCCACTACTACACACATCTCTCCATCCACGTGAATACCTAGGAGCTCTGCCACGTCGTGAAGGCGGATGGTCATCTCTCCAAAAGGCATTTGAAAACTGTTGGTGTTCTGCTGCCACCTCTCAAGAAAAAGCAGAAATAAGGGGCATGTTCAAATGCTAAGGCATGAAGTGACGAAGGTGCCAAAGACCAGTACTACTAATTGACGACCTAACTTTCATATCTAACTTCCATTCCGACATCTCACGTAGCTTTCCAAGACGGTGGTAACCAGTAAGCACTGGTCGAACATCGTCTGCGTTCGGATCCGCCCACAAAGCTATGGCTATGTGGCCCCCAAAGCTAGGGATCACATGTGGAACACTCGGCCCACTAGGAACACTACTGCTAATGACCCAGGACATGTCCCTCTTAGTATGCTTCTTCTTCGAAACCCTCACACTACAAGAACTATTTGACGAAACCCGCTGAAATTGCCCCTTCTTGGATCGTCTAATCTTTGCGACAGAAGCAGAAGAAAGAAGTGACTCCGGGGCCGCTTGCTTACCCTTCTCCCCAACTACTCCTTCCCCAACTACTCCTTCCCCAACTACCCGCTCAACCTCGCAACCAGGCTCAACGTCGAGCTCCAAATCCTCATCACGTAAAGACCGAGAAGCAGCCTCTGAAACCATCGGCGGTTCCTTAACCGGGCCCCCTTATGAGATCGTGCTGATGTCGTGACACGTCGATTAGTAAGTCGGTTAGCCGTTGCCTTCTCCTTTTCTCTTCCGGCCATCTGATCAAAACATGAAATAAATTTAAACTGGTTATATATGAAAATGTTTAACTTCGAAATGTTTAATATTCGTAAAATGTTTAATATTCGTAAAACGTTTAATATTCATAAATGTTTAACTTAGAAATTTCATTAATTATTCAATTTCACTCGTACATTAGCAATATTTGTAAGACGAAAAATATTATATAATAAATTAATATTACCATTAAGAAGAAGACTTTTATTTTAAAAAAAAAAATTAAACATTTAACTTAGAAATGTTTAATATTCGTAAAATGTTTAACTTAGAAATTTAATTAACTATTCAATTTCACTCGTACATTATCAATATTTATGAGACGGAAAATATTTTATAATAAATTAATATTAGGATTTTTTGTCAGATAGCACCTAACATTTAGGCCATTTGTAAATATGGTACCTAATGTTTTTTTTTTTGCCCAATAACACCTAACACTTTTATTTTTTTTGTCTAATAACACCAAAATTGGGATTCCGTCAAAAAAAAATATCAACTTAACGTCCTATTTGACGGAGGGGGCTGATGTGGCATTGTATACATATATTACTCATTGTCAACTCAGTGCCATCTCATTTCCCTCCAATTCTCTATTCCCCACATTTTCCCTCCATATTAGAACTCTACCCCTCTTCTTATTTTCCCTCCATTTCCCCTTATTAAATTAAGACCAACTAAATTCCTCTCTCAAATCTTGAATCCCTATTATATTCTCCCTCAATCACAACCCAAATTTGAAGCTTCAACCCACCATGCCAATTTCAAGTTCTTCTTCAACCTATTCAACCTCGACAAGAACAATGATGAGATGCAATTGTGGTATACCAGCTGCCTTGAAGACCTCATGGACTGACCAGAATACGGGTAGGAAATTCATGGCATGTAAGTTTTATAATGCAGAGACGGGTATGCGTGGGTATATGTTTTTCAAGTGGGTTGATGAAGACATGACTCATTGGCATAAAAGTGTGATAATTAATTTGTTGAAAGAAAATAAGTCATTGAAGAATGAACTTTATCACCAAAAGTTAGGGTTTGAGTATACTATGAAGATGGAAAGCAAGATTGGAGAGTTAGAGGAAGAGTTGAGGTTGATGAAGAAGGAAAGAAAGAGGAACAAAGTCATGTTATGTTTAGTATTTTTACTTATGTTTATGTGTGTATGGTGAGTTAGGTTAGTTTATTATCTTGTTGTTAGTTTCAATTGCTTCTGTTGTTAGTCATAATTTGGTTTTGCCAAATTTGTTGTCTTAAGTGGTAATTTTAGTTGGTTGTCTTAAGTTGTATTAGTCAATCTTTATGAAATGAATACTACTTTATCATTGACAACTTTTGTTTAAAGTACAAGATGAGGCATTGTCATTAATTGAACTTGTTCAATTACATTATGAAAAGCTTGTTCCAAAATACATAACATAAACTTGTTCAATTCAGCTTGTTCCAAGATACATAACATAAACTAGTACTAATTTGCTAACACTAGACATCAGTTCACTAGCTAATTCATACTTGGACAAACACAAAAGAATCAAGTTGATCAGTTTGGCTTGAATTAGGATGATTTTGTGAAACAACCACACTTCCTCTTGTCCATTCCTTGTTGCACTTCTTCCTTGTGACCTTCTTGGTGGACGAACCATAGTTGGGTTCCTACAAACCTTGCTGTTATGACCCAACTACCCACAATTAGTGCACTTCTTCCTTGTATTTCTCTTTTTCACAATATGTCTTTCTTCACCCTCTCCTGCTTCTTTTCTCCTTTTCTTAGAGCTTGGTTTGCCTGGCATCTTTCTAAAGGCTGGTGTGACAACCCTCGCGAATGCGGAAAGATAAAACATACAAGCATGTGAATTATATAGCGGAAATATGAAGTTTTTAAAACTTTTATACATGCAAGAAAAGTAAACGAGGAGTGTCAAATATTACAAACTAAAGTGTGAAATACAACCAGGAGACGAAGTCTCTCAAAATATTATAAATGTCAAAGTGTTTAGCAAACTAGCTAAAATCGTCTAGAGGTGAAACTTCCAGGGACAACGCCCGCTAGCTCACACCCGAACCCAAAATATCATAGGAAAAAGTCATCCAAATCAAGCAACATGTTCATCCATGAAAAACATGAACGCCACAGTCAGTGGGGAGTAACTCCGGGTTCTCCCAGCCATATCACATCAAACGTACATAGAAGGAAATACCAAAGTAGAAGCATGCATAAATAGATATACATGTGAGATACGATAAGAATAGATAGGCAATTCAATATATAATGATAAGAGCATATAGAATACAAATCCGAATCCATCATGTGATACAAAGACTCGAGGAAAACACTCTTAGGCGACCGAATACGCTCACTAGGGCTTGCATCTCACCGTTAGCGGTATAAGTTTGATAAGATTGAGACTCGACAACCAAACCATGTCAAGTCATGGTATGACCATGAATAATCAATCATGTAATCATCCATCCACACATAACAATACAATGACGACCTCTCTCACGGTAAATGAAACGCACTAGCACCGTGTACATGGAAAGTATGATTAACAGGCATCCACGGGAGAAAAACATTCCCTGAACGCATACACGATTCAATCCATTTCGTATATGTAGACTAATTTCCTCCTGGTAGGACGACGATAATAATACGGTTGATAAGTGATATTTTGTATTGATTTATCCCCCCGTTTTAGCTCGATTTCTACACGATTTATGCACTTTGTTAAGTGATTAACGAGCTAATACTGCTATTCTAGTTGTTTTGCGTGTTTTGACTCGTTTTATAGGAAATGAAGCGGTTTTGCTATATTTCCCTACTTTATGGAGCAAAGATACTAGGATACGAGTTTTCAAGGAATTGATGATAGCCAGTTCACAATTTCATTACAATTCCGCTACATCTTTCCTCGAATGGACTCAATTTGGATTTTGGCTTTGGACTTTAAGAAGAAAACTCAACCCAAGTCACGATAAGATCAGCCCAAGCCCAATTCCGTAATGCATTGACCAAAGACTAAGGCATAGGATTCCGTGCCTAAGATGAAAAGACGGAAAATCCGACTTACACAAAAACCCGATCGGATTGCCTGTTACCCGATCGGGTATTTCTGCAAGAAGACGTTACTTGGCTCTTCTTCAATCCGAGCTTAAATGGGAGGTTTAATGCATTGACTAGGGTACGAATAAGCAAGAGGATCAGTAGCCATGCAGCCTTATAAAAGCCAATGATCATCCAAGCATAAAAACACACAATCTTACAATAATCTAATAATCTATTATCATTTCTTTTAGCACACTTTCTTACAAGTTTTTATAGTTTTCTTAGTATTTCTCTAGTGTTTACTTAGTTTTTGTTATTGGGTATTTGTTCTTACTTTCATTCTTATATACTCATTTTCCTTATCGGTAATTCTCTAATCTTATTTACTTATGCAATTTTAACCACCATGAATTATAATCTCACTAGTATCATTTTCATAATATTGTTGTTAGTAGGAAATCAACCTAAAATCAATTTAGTTAAAACCAAAGTATTATTTAGCATGTCACATTACAATTTACCTAATCATATGATCCTTAAAAATATCATTAGAATGCTTGTTGACATAATCACCATAATCACTTTAGTGCTTACATTTCATAGTCTAATTTCATATATCTTTTTCTTGCTAATCTACTTAATCACATAATCACATAGATTAGATTAATTCTAATATTGTAAAATTATTATTGTGTAAATAAAATAAATAGAGTTGTAATATTTGAAATGATTTACGAGTTAAACGAATTATAAGAAGAGTAGTTACCAATTGAACCGTCTAAATTGTTTCTTCCTTTGGTCGTGTCAAATTCTATAACTTTGTTTAGTGGCCATAAGCAATTGTTTGTATTAGTCATTTCTATCTTTATGACGAGAGTTGGGATAGGAATTAGGACTATCAATAGGGGTTTAGTGACTTAACCATGCTGAAAGGACGTTAGGACCCACTAAAAGGTCGGTACGAATCCGGAAGGAATATACCGCTACAAGGCCTAGACAATCATAAGTAATTCTAATATTGGTATCTATGAAACTTTTAACTAGTTTTATATGTATTTCTCTTTCACTATATCAACTTGATTAGTTAGTTTAATTTATCGTTTTAGATAGTTTATTTTATTGTCTTTTTACTTCTGTTATTAGATAGTTTACTTTATCGTTATCTAGTTAGTTTATCGTCTTTTTATTTCCGTTCCTAGATAGTTTTTATTATTGTTATTCTCTGGTTAATTAGTTTAGTTAGTTAGATTTTCAATATTGTCATTTAAATACCGTCTTTAGTTAGAAATTAGTTGTCAATATTCGGATCAGAGGACTTCCCCGATCGGGTACGTGACAACCCGATCGGGTATGTCTTCTGTTCTGGGTTTTTTGTTTTGCAATTTACATATTTGTTCTTACATATCGTCATTTATATTCTTGTCATTTTATTTTATGTTAATAGTTCAGACAAACAACTCAAGTGACTCGATTTTAAATGAAAACCAATCCATAACAATTCATAAGTAACACGTACTCCCTGAGGATCGACACCCTACTTCCCTAATTACATTCCTTATGTTGTTAGCCTAGTCCGGGTAAATTATTTTTGTTTCGGGACCGCGACAGAACCGATCAAATTTTGGCGCCGTTGCCGGGGAGCACGGTTTTGTTTATTTATGTATTGTTGGTTTTTATTTCTACCATTTTTAGGTGCAACCGTACCTAATTCATTTCTAACTTTCTCTTTTGTGTTTTTCTTGTAGGTTGATAAAATGGTGCTAACTAGAGAAGATCCAAGGTACCGGGTTTTTGAGCTTGCTAGTGGGATCCTTAGGGTCCATTTGACTTTGATTGCTCTCATCGAGGGTAATCAATTTAGTGGAAAACAAAACGAAAACCCGTCTCATCATCTTCAAACCTTTTTTGAGTTTTGTCAAAACATAGTGAGGGAGGGAATCACCCAAAATGAAATTAGAGAAGCACTTTTTCCTTTATCACTAAAGGGAGAAGCCAAATGGTGGTTCACCCGTCGCTTAAAAGAAGCCACAAGACCTATGCAGTGGGAAGAGATTGTCGTCGCTTTTCACCGTAGGTTCATAAGCAATTTGTCAAACCTATCAACCAAATCACAAAATGAAAGAGGGGAAGGTTCACAACCCAATGGGGGAGAGCGAAAGAAGAGTCGAGTGGAAACTTCAAATGAAGTTGACACTACAATTTCCCTAGCTTGTCCCAACCAATCCAGAGAAACCACCCCAAAAAGTACCTCAAATCACCCCAAAGTTTTTCACCCATTAACCTCACCTACAACACCATGTGAGCTTTGTGGTGGGATTGGGCATATACCTCAGCGATGTGGGAACAAACTCACAACCTTAAATCCTTTTCACCTACGAGTTTTTCAAGCTCAATCTACTCGTACTCCACCATACTCGTCTTTTCAAAACGGTTTAGTAAATGCCAAGTTGAGAGAAGTGTGTCAAGCCCAGGAATCCATGTGTTCTATGTGACACCCTCAAAAATCGCGGAAAAATTAAACACGTACTTTCTAAATAAAAACTGCATGGATATGTTTGTAATAGGTTCATTTGAGTAAAAACCTGTAACTTTTAAAACCTGAACCTGTTATAAAGATATCCTAATAGAAGGTGTCAAAACATGCAAGGTCTAAACAAACTTATTTACATAACCATCTCTATAAATAGCGGAGAACAAAATGATACAAAACAAATGTACAGAGGGAGACATATGTCCCTAAAAGTGTGACATACGTGTCACTACAAAATGGGAACCAATCTAGGTTCCAAGGTTACTTTGCTCGCTAGCTCGTCCGTGTACCCTATATAAGCATCACCTACCTGTCAATCGCATTTTATACAAACACGAAAGCCACTGTAAGTGGGGAGTAACTCCGAGTCCTCCCAGCCACGAAATGTCAAGTTAATATAACATGGAAGCATATAAATATGAGCAAATATAATACATAGCCCATATAAAGGCCAGACCATCAAGCTTTTCATGTAAAACATTCAATATAAACAACATATAGTCCTAGCATGTGAATACTAGACCAACTCAAGCTACACTATCATGTGAGTCACATATCATACGGGAATCCAAACTCTATCAACCATAGCCGGCTTGCATCTCACCTTCTATGTTTCATAGAATCATCAAACAAGAAAGGGCAATATATCTAGAGACAGGCATAAGTTCCTAGTACAGTCAATAGTCACTTTGTAACTCGAGTCTATACCACGAGGTAGGGAAGCTAGTATTTTAGCTCAGAGGTTACATTTAAAACATGGCCAAGATACAACTCAACCCTAATCCTAGACTGCGCAGACCTAGAGAAATGCGGATAAAACCACCGCACCCAAGACTCATGATAAAACCACATGAGTACCCTAAGGAGTCCACCAAAGGGTTGGCTAGTACTTAAGCTGACCATCCACTCACAAAATAGGCAGAAAAGTCATGCCCCAGCTTGGATATAAACCCACCAAGCCGGGAACACAAAGGCTATTAAGCCGTGAACATACACTCGTCAAAGACTATAATGACCTATCTATGACAATGACCGAAGATATTTACTTAGGACCTCGTCCCAAGTGAATACTTTAGCCAACTTAACAATAAGAAGGGCAAAAAGTCCAAACTTGTACACACAAATGATCACAACCTCGCTTATGGAAGGCTACACACGAGTATAATCAAATGATAATACAACATTACAAAACAACATGGCCAAGGCATCTAATTTCCAATATATAAATTATAAATATTTAAGCATCATTTTATAATATTCATTATCAACCAAAGTCATCCAAACTTACCCCAAAGACAAATCCCCGACCCAAGTCCCGCGACGGGTCATTGGTCAAATCAGGGCTGACCGGTTTAAACCTAATTTGACCAAACTCATTCGGTCATATTGGCCCAGCTCAGAGTCTTGACTCATTTTGACTCAAATCACACAATTCAACATAATACAATTCATGTGAAAATTATCAACATAAGGAAAAATTATTCCAACTTATAAGCTAACCCATTTCCAACAATTTCTCATAATAATAAAAATTACTAATACGCCAAAATATCAACATGTTCAATTGTACAAATGACAAACACAAAGCATCAAACAAAGGCTCAAACACACAACCCGAACAACAGCCAAACCCGGCCACACACATGCCACAAACACGCTACAAACACGCCGCAAACACGTCACAAACACGCCCCACACACGGCCTGTTTTGGGGCTGTTTTGGGCAGCCCTACTATCTCCTTCCTTTTCCATCAAAAACCCGTCTCAACAATGATACAAAACCATTCCAACAACACACAACCATTATCAATTCAATTCAACACTACAAACATATGAAATAACCATAAAACTAATAAACTTAACAACAATAATTCATATGAATAAAACCTAACAAATTACTACTCACATAACATCCAACACATAACAACTGTGACATTATATCGTCGAGTAACTCGGAATAGTTACCTTAAGCTAGAAAAACGAAAGTAACCCTTGAGAAAACCCTAAAAACCGCGACTACCCTTCGTCCTCTACTATATATGAGTCTCCTAAGTCGTCTTCATGATCTTCACCTATTTAAAACAACAAAAACACAACAATTATCACCTAAACCGAAATTATACCCAAAAATAAGCTTAAATCGAAATTAGGGAAACTGGAATTAAAACATACTAGGATGTAGATCTTGAAGAGAGGATTCCGAATATATAAATTTTGCGAAAATCGGACTAGAAACGAAGAAGTTATGCTGAAATTACGATTGTAAGTTTTTTTTTTGATTTTTGATGTTGATAGAACGAAAAAATGAAAATGAAAATGAAACCTAAGGGAGAGGGGAAGGCTGGCTGGTTGCCATAAGGATCATGGGTATTGGGTCTATTTTTTTTTACTCGGTTTTGGTTCGATTTGACGGGAATTCGAATTATTCGTCAAACGCGATTTCCGACAATGCTAAAGTTTTTAAACACGAGTTTACTAGAAAATTAAGTACCCCAATGCCCTATATCCTAACCCATTTACCCAACGACCGTAAGGAATAGAAAATCCCATTTTTACGACTTTTCTTTGAAATACTCTTTTATTAAAGAAAAAGGTTTAAATATAGTTTAAATTACTTTTAAACATTTCCAAACTATCAAAAATAATTATATTACTTCAAAATAAAATAAAATTATATTTTATCGAATTATTATTATTTCAATTAAATTAATATTAAATTAAAGTTGATTTAAAATATTACTTTTAAAATATAATAACGGTCCAAATTTACGGGGTGTTACAATCATCCCTCCTTTTAAAAAGTTTCGTCCCCGAAACTTAGAAGAAAGAATCATTGTATATATATAAGTCTATCTTTTAAAATCAAATAAATAAAATTTTCAAGATATGAACGTATGAAAATATAAGTGTCCTTTCAATGGAACGGAGATACTCTTGTCGATCACTCAAGAACATCAATATTCCAATTCAAGGACATAAAAATACACTTTTACACCAACGAATGAGCAAACTAATTATCGGACGTCTCCAATAACAAGCTTTAACACCCATTGACGTTAAAACCAGAGAAAAACATTAAAATATTTTCAACACCTTTAGTTCAAAATTTTTATAATAAGGGTAATAACTCCACTAGCTATAACTAAATTCTAACTACGGTTTCTAAACACTAAGCAATGACTATTAACGCGGAGAATACGTAAGAAAAAGGAATAACCTCACGAGAAGAGTTCGGGATATTTAGCTAACATAGAAGATTCAGGCTCCCAAGTTTCTTCTTCGACATTTCCACAACGCCAGAGGACACGAACTAGGGGCACAACTTTGCTCCTAAGTTGCTTGTTTGCTCTTTCGAGGATCCGGATCGGCCTTTCTTCCAAAGTCAAGCTAGGCTCTAAATCTAGAATTTCCTCTTGAATGACATGACTCGGATCACTAATGTACTTCCTTAACTGAGATACATGGAAGACATTATGAACTTTGCTCAAATTCGGAGGCAACTCCAAACGGTAAGCAACGGAACCAATCTTTTCAAGCACACGGAATGGACCAATATATTTGGGACTTAGCTTCCCTTTTACACCAAACCGTTTCCCCCCTTTCATAGGTGATACCTTGAGGAATACTCGATCATCAACTTCAAAGGCAAGTGGTCGACGACGGATATCGGCATAAGATTTCTGTCGGTCTTGAGCGGATTTCATGCGCTCTCTAATGATCTGAACCTGATTGACGGTCTCAGTCACCAAATCGTGTCCTAACACATGAGCATTTTGGACTTGATCCCAACAAACAGAAGTACGAGGAGTACGACACTTCCTACCATACAAAGCTTCATAAGGTGACATTTTAATAGAGGCTTGATAGCTATTGTTGTAGGAGAATTCAACAAGAGGTAAACATTTCTCCCAAGAAGTATGAAAATCTAAGGCACAAGCTCGGAGAAGATCCTTTAATGTCTGGATAGTCCTCTCAGTCTGTCCGTCTGTAGCGGCATGAAAAGATGTACTCATTAGTAGCTTACTACCCATGGCTTCTTGTAACGCAGTCCAGAAACGAGAACAGAATCTAGGGTCTCGGTCTGAAACTATATCTTTAGGAACTCCATGGTAGCGTACTATCTCTTTCACATAGGCACCAGCTAGAACATTTAAATTCCATGTTTCCTTGATCGGTATAAATCTAGCACATTTGGTCAGTCGATCTACAACTACCCAAACAACATCCTTTCCACCAGTAGTTCTAGGTAAAGGCATCACAAAGTCCATGGCAATGGACTCCCATTTCCAAAGAGGAACATCCAAAGGTTGTAGCAAACCTTCGGGTTTCTGATGCTCAATTTTCACTTTCTGGCAGGTAAGACATTTGCTAACATAATCTAGGACATCAATCTTCATTCTAGGCCACCAAAATTGTAATCTCAAGTCTTTAAACATCTTGTCACCACCAGGATGAATAGAATAAGGAGAAAGGTGAGCCTCAACAAGGATCCTCTTTCTCAACTCAGCTACATTCGGAACATACATCCTACCATGGTAACGAAGATATCCATCAATATCCACCACACAATCCTTAGCTTGCCCAAGCTGAATTTTTGCTTGAATGGATTTGAAAGTAGCATCTTCAGGTAGGCAAGTACGGATCTCACGGTAAAAGTCAGGTTCTGCACTCAAGGCACTAAGATGATCAAAGCCCTTCTCAACCAGGCTTATCCATAACTTTTGAAATTCTACGATAAATTCATGAGGTAATTCACGGATAGTGTTCAAAGAGTGACAAGTCTTTCTACTCAAAGCATCGGCCACCACATTTGCTTTCCCTTCATGATCAATTAATTCAGCATCATAATCATTCACTAACTCTAGCCATCTTCTTTGCCTCATATTCAACTCTTTCTGGGTAAAAATACATTTTAAGCTTTTATGGTCGGTATAATTTCGGCAATGAACTCCAATAAGGTAATGTCTCCATGTCTTCAAGGCATGCACCACCGCAGCTAACTCAAGATCATGAGTCGGATAATTCACCTCGTGAATTCTCAGCTGTCGAGAGGCATAAGCAATAACCTTTCGATTTTGCATTAAGACACAACCTAGACCATATTTTGAAGCATCACAATAAACATCATAGTCCACACTATCCTCAGGTAAGGTCAACACTGGAGCAGTAGTCAACCTAGTTTTCAATTCCAGGAAAGCATTCTCACATTCATCGGTCCACACAAACTTAGACTCCTTCTTCAACAATTGAGTCATCGGTCTAGCTATCTTAGAAAAATCTTTCACAAATCGACGGTAATAACCCGCCAAACCAAGGAAACTTCGAATTTCAGTCACATTTTTCGGACTCTTCCAATCAACAACGGCTTCAATTTTAGCAGGATCTACCATAATACCATCTTTGGATATGACATGTCCAAGAAAAGCTACTTGATGCAACCAAAATTCACATTTAGAGAACTTAGCAAACCACTTTTGACGACGAAGAATGTCTAAAATGATACGGAGATCTTTGACATGATCTTCATCATTCTTTGAGAAAATTAAGATATCATCAATGAATACCACAACACACTTATCGAGGTACTCACTAAAGGTACGATTCATTTGATCCATGAAGATAGCAGGAGCATTAGTCAATCCGAAAAGCATCACTTTAAATTCAAAATGTCCATATCTCGTGCTGAAAGCAGTCTTAGGAATATCGGATTCACGAACTGGAATTTGATGATAACCCGATCTAAGATCAATCTTGGAAAAAGTAGAAGCACCACGTAATTGGTCAAAGAGATCATCAATTCGTGGAAGAGGATATTTGTTCTTGACTGTCACACGATTAAGTTCACGATAATCGATACAAAGTCGCATAGAACCATCCTTTTTCTTCACAAAGAGAACGGGAGAACCCCAAGGAGAAGCACTAGGCCTAATAAAGCCTTTCTCAATCAAGTCATCAAGTTGGATTCTCAACTCTTTCAATTCGGAAGGAGCCATACGATAAGGAGCTTTAGCAATTGGTCCAGTTCCAGGAACTAGATCAATGGAAAATTCAACATCTCTTTCAGGAGGAATTCCGGGTAATTCATCGGGAAAAATATCTGGATATTCACAAACAATAGGAACATCCTTCAAAGGAGGAAGAGAAGAATCAGAAGTAGTCACTACGCATAGAAACGCTTGATGACCCTTCTTCAAAACATTCATCATTTTCATAGCTGAGATTAACTTCACACTAGCTTGCTTTCTAACTCCTTGATAAGATACACGAGTACCCAAAGGACTTTTAAGAATAATCTTTTGATCTCGGCATTCGAATCGAGCATGATAAGTAAATAACCAATCCATGCCCAGAATAACATCAAATTCTTCAAGTGGGAATCGAAAGAGATTAGCCGGAAAAATAGATCCCGATATTGATATAGGAACATTGGAATAGATATTAGAACAGGAAAAGATGTCACCGGAAGGTAAAGATATATCCGTGCTTTCACCAAGCGAAGATTCAAGAGGTAATTTGTCGGAGAGTTTCATCGATATGAATGACAAAGAAGCACCTGTATCGAATAAAACTAAACAAGGAACTTTAAATATTAAGAACGTACCAGTGACTATATCTGGGTGTGCCTCAGCCTCAGCACGGCTCATCAAGAAAATACGACCTCTCGGTCTCTCAGAAGTAGCAGGTGTAGTAGCAACAGCAGTCTTCTTCGCAGGACATACATTAGCCTTGTGTCCAGGCTTGTTGCAGAAGAAACATATAATAGGCCTATCCCTATCAAAACAACCAACTCCGGGATGTGCTGGCTTCTTACACTGGTAGCACACACGATCCTTCAGTCCTTTGTTGTTGCTAGGAGATAGATTACGAGCACCTTGATTTGCTTGACCACTCGGAATAAACCTTCTCTTATTAGGATAAGAGGGAATGGAAGAAGCAACATAAGGCCTAGAAGGAACAACGTAAGGCCTAGGAGTAGGATAGAATGGCCTCTTGCCAAGAGATGTACTAGAAGCACGAGCCTCTTCATCAATAGCTTTAAGAGAGCTCTCGGCCCATAAGGCATCATCGTAGATCGAGACAAAGGATGTAGAATCTCTACGAATCATACTCTTAAGCTTTGGAGTAAGCTTTTCAAGATAAAAGAAAACTTTTTCATCTTCATTTTTGACAAGTCTAGTGGCATAGTGAGAAAGTTCATTGAATTTATCGGTAAAGGCTTGAACAGAAAGATTTCCTTGCTTCAATTCCATGAACTCTTTAAGTCTTTGTTGTTTCAGCTCTTTTGGATAGAATCTAGTTTCAACTAGATCCTTAAAGCGATCCCAACCAAAGCCAGGTTCAAGAATAGAAGTAGGACCAGTCATAGACCACCATCTATCCGCTTCTTTCACAAGGAAATGAGAAGCCAATTTCACCTTGTCACCTTCACGAACTTCATACAAGGCAAAACTCTTCTCCAATTCACGGAACCATTCAGTGAGTGCCACTGGATCTACTTCACCACCATACGTCTTGGTGTTGTTTCGAGTTAATTGATTTGCCACCCAAGTATAAGTGCCAGGGGCACCTTCTGGAGGCGGAGTAGGAAGAGGAGCAGGAACAGGTTGGTTTTGTTGATTCTGAAGAATCTGAGTAAGAGCTTGCAGGATTGCATTATCTACAGCTTTTCTTGGAGGAGCCATCTTACAAAAGAAGACATTGGCTTACTTAACAAAGACTTACTTAACAAATAGCAATCACAAAGAGACTACAACATAAAGTCCTAAATCTACCCATCCTACCCATCTCTCAAGTTTATTATTTCAAGGTCAAGTTATTTATAGTAGGGTGCACAAACGTGCGTTGGGAGCAAATAAGCTCTGATACCAACTGTGACACCCTCAAAAATCGCGGAAAAATTAAACACGTAATTTCTAAATAAAAACTGCATGGATATGTTTGTAATAGGTTCATTTGAGTAAAAACCTGTAATTTTTAAAACCTGAACCTGTTATAAAGATATCCTAATAGAAGGTGTCAAAACATGCAAGGTCTAAACAAACTTATTTACATAACCATCGCTATAAATAGCGAAGAACAAAATGATACAAAACAAATGTACAGAGGAAGACATATGTCCCTAAAAGTGTGACATACGTGTCACTACAAAATGGGAACCAATCTAAGGTTCCAAGGTTACTTTGCTCGCTAGCTCGTCCGTGTACCCCATATAAGCATCACCTACCTGTCAATCGCATTTTATACAAACACGAAAGCCACAGTCAGTGGGGAGTAACTCCGAGTTCTCCCAGCCACGAAATGTCATGTTAATATAACATGAAAGCATATAAATATGAGCAAATATAATACATAGCCCATTTAAAGGCTAAACCATCAAGCTTTTCATGTGAAATTCAATATAAATAACATATAGTCCTAGTATGTGAATACTAGACCAACTCAAGCTACACTATCATGTGAGTCACATATCATACGGGAATCCAAACTCTATCAACCATAGCCGGCTTGCATCTCACCTTCTATGTTTCATAGAATCATCAAACAAGAAAGGGCAATATATCTAGAGACAGGCATAAGTTCCTAGTACAGTCAATAGTCACTTTGTAACTCGAGTCTATACCACGAGGTAGGGAAGCTAGTATTTTAGCTCAGAGGTTACATTTAAAACATGGCCAAGATACAACTCAACCCTAATCCTAGACTGCGCAGACCTAGAGAAATGCGGATAAAACCACCGCACCCAAGACTCATGATAAAACCACATGAGTACCCTAAGGAGTCCACCAAAGGGTTGGCTAGTACTTAAGCTGACCATCCACTCACAAAATAGGCAGAAAAGTCATGCCCCAGCTTGGATATAAACCCACCAAGCCGGGAACACAAAGGCTATTAAGCCGTGAACATACACTCGTCAAAGACTATAATGACCTATCTATGACAATGACTGAAAATACTCACTTAAGACCTCGTCCCAAGTGAATACTTTTGCCAACTTAACAATAAAAAGGGCAAAAAGTCCAAACTTGTAAATACAAATGATCACAAGCTAGCATATGGACGACTACATACAAATATAATCAAATGACAATCCAACATTCCAAACCAACATGGCCAAGGCATTAAAATATAACATTCAATATCAACCATAGTCATCCAAACTTACCCCAAAGACAAATCCCCGACCCAAGTCCCGCGACGGGTCATTGGTCAAATCAGGGCTGACCGGTTTAAAC
The DNA here is from genome assembly GCA_022085475.1 of Heliosperma pusillum. Taxonomy (NCBI): domain Eukaryota; kingdom Viridiplantae; phylum Streptophyta; class Magnoliopsida; order Caryophyllales; family Caryophyllaceae; genus Heliosperma; species Heliosperma pusillum. Next base: position 117,793 of record JAIUZE010049644.1, read on the forward strand.
CTAATTTGACCAAACTCATTCGGTCATATTGGCCCAGCTCAGAGTCTTGACTCATTTTGACTCAAATCACACAATTCAACATAATACAATTCATGTGAAAATTATCAACATAAGGAAAAATTATTCCAACTTACTTATAAGCTAACCCATTTCCAACAATTTCTCATAATAATAAAAATTACTAATACACCAAAATATCAACATGTTCAATTGTACAAATGACAAACACAAAGCATCAAACAAAGGCTCAAACACACAACCCGAACAACAGCCAAACCCGGCCACACACATGCCACAAACACGCCACAAACACGCCGCAAACACGCCACCAACACGCCCCACACACGGCCTGTTTTGGGGCTGTTTTGGGCAGCCCTACTATCTCCTTCCTTTTCCATCCAAAACCCGTCTCAACAATGATACAAAACCATTCCAACAACACACAACCATTATCAATTCAATTCAACACTACAAACATATGAAATAACCATAAAACTAATAAACTTAACAACAATAATTCATATGAATAAAACCTAACAAATTACTACTCACATAACATCCAACACATAACAAATGTAACATTATATCGTCGAGTAACTCGGAATAGTTACCTTAAGCTAGAAAAACGAAAGTAACCCTTGAGAAAACCCTAAAAACCGCGACTACCCTTCGTCCTCTACTATATATGAGTCTCCTAAGTCGTCTTCATGATCTTCACCTATTTAAAACAACAAAAACACAACAATTATCACATAAACCGAAATTATACCCAAAAATAAGCTTAAATCGAAATTAGGGAAACTGGAATTAAAACATACTAGGATGTAGATCTTGAAGAGAGGATTCCGAATATATAAATTTTGCGAAAATCGGACTAGAAACGAAGAAGTTATGCTGAAATTACGATTGTAAGTTTTTTTTTTTTTTTTGATGTTGATAGAACGAATGGGGAAAAGAAAAATGAAACCTAAGGGAGAGGGGAAGGCTGGCTGTCATAAGGCTCATGGGGTATTGGGTCTATTTTTTTTTTTTACTCGGTTTTGGTTCGATTTGACGGGAATTCGAATTATTCGTCAAACGCGATTTCCGACAACGCTAAAGTTTTTAAACACAAGTTTACTAGAATTTTAAGTACTCCTATGCCTAATATCCTAACTCATTTACCCAACGACCGTAAGAAATGGAAAATCCCATTTTTACGACTTTTCTTTGAAATACTCTTTTATTAAAGAAAAAGGTTTAAATATAGTTTAAATTACTTTTAAACATTTCCAAACTATCAAAAATAATTATATTACTTCAAAATAAAATAAAATTATATTTTATCGAATTATTATTATTTCAATTAAATTAATATTAAATTAAAGTTGATTTAAAATATTACTTTTAAAATATAATAACGGTCCAAATTTACGGGGTGTTACAATCATCCCTCCTTTTAAAAAGTTTCGTCCCCGAAACTTAGAAGAAAGAATCATTGTATATATATAAGTCTATCTTTTAAAATCAAATAAATAAAATTTTCAAGATATGAACGTATGAAAATATAAGTGTCCTTTCAATGGAACGGAGATACTCTTGTCGATCACTCAAGAACATCAATATTCCAATTCAAGGACATAAAAATACACTTTTACACCAACGAATGAGCAAACTAATTATCGGACGTCTCCAATAACAAGCTTTAACACCCATTGACGTTAAAACCAGTGAAAAACATTAAAATATTTTCAACACCTTTAGTTTAAAATTTTTATAATAAGGGTAATAACTCCACTAGCTATAACTAAATTCTAACTACGGTTTCTAAACACTAAGCAAGGACTATTAACGCGGAGAATACGTAAGAAAAAGGAATAACCTCACGAGAAGAGTTCGGGATATTTAGCTAACATAGAAGATTCAGGCTCCCAAGTTTCTTCTTCGACATTTCCACAACGCCAGAGGACACGAACTAGGGGCACAACTTTGCTCCTAAGTTGCTTGTTTGCTCTTTCGAGGATCCGGATCGGCCTTTCTTCCAAAGTCAAGCTAGGCTCTAAATCTAGAATTTCCTCTTGAATGACATGGCTCGGATCACTAATGTACTTCCTTAACTGAGATACATGGAAGACATTATGAACCTTGCTCAAATTCGGAGGCAACTCCAAACGGTAAGCAACGGAACCAATCTTTTCAAGCACACGGAATGGACCAATATATTTGGGACTTAGCTTCCCTTTTACACCAAACCGTTTCACCCCTTTCATAGGTGATACCTTGAGGAATACTCGATCATCAACTTCAAAGGCAAGTGGTCGACGACGGATATCGGCATAAGATTTCTGTCGGTCTTGAGCGGATTTCATGCGCTCTCTAATGATCTGAACCTGATTGACGGTCTCAGTCACCAAATCGGGTCCTAACACATGAGCATTTTGGACTTGATCCCAACAGACAGGAGTACGACACTTCCTACCATACAAAGCTTCATAAGGTGACATTTTAATAGAGGCTTGATAGCTATTGTTGTAGGAGAATTCAACAAGAGGTAAACATTTCTCCCAAGAAGTATGAAAATCTAAGGCACAAGCTCGGAGAAGATCCTCTAATGTCTGGATAGTCCTCTCAGTCTGTCCGTCTGTAGCGGCATGAAAAGTTGTACTCATTAGTAGCTTACTACCCATGGCTTCTTGTAAAGCAGTCCAGAAACGAGAACAGAATCTAGGGTCTCGGTCTGAAACTATATCTTTAGGAACTCCATGGTAGCGTACTATCTCTTTCACATAGGCACCAGCTAGAACATTTAAATTCCATGTTTCCTTGATCGGTATAAATCTAGCACATTTGGTCAGTCGATCTACAACTACCCAAACAGCATCCTTTCCACCAGTAGTTCTAGGTAAAGCCATCACAAAGTCCATGGCAATGGACTCCCATTTCCAAAGAGGAACATCCAAAGGTTGTAGCAAACCTCCGGGCTTCTGATGCTCAATTTTCACTTTCTGGCAGGTAAGACATTTGCTAACATAATCTAGAACATCAATCTTCATTCTAGGCCACCAAAATTGTAATCTCAAGTCTTTATACATCTTGTCACCACCAGGATGAATAGAATAAGGAGAAAGGTGAGCCTCAACAAGGATCCTCTTTCTTAACTCAGCTACATTCGGAACATACATCCTACCATGGTAACGAAGATATCCATCACTATCCACCACACAATCCTTAGCTTGCCCAAGCTGAATTTTTGCTTGAATGGATTTGAAAGTAGCATCTTCAGGTAGGCAAGTACGGATCTCACGGTAAAAGTCAGGTTCTGCACTCAAGGCACTAAAATGATCAAAGCCCTTCTCAACCAGGCTTATCCCTAACTTTTGAAATTCTACGATAAATTCATGAGGTAATTCACGGATAGTGTTCAAAGAGTGACAAGTCTTTCTATTCAAAGCATCGGCCACTACATTTGCTTTCCCTTCATGATAAATTAATTCAGCATCATAATCATTCACTAACTCTAGCCATCTTCTTTGCCTCATATTCAACTCTTTCTGGGTAAAAATACATTTCAAGCTTTTATGGTCGGTATAAATTCGGCAATTAACTCCAATAAGGTAATGTCTCCATGTCTTCAAGGCATGCACCACCGCAGCTAACTCAAGATCATGAGTCGGATAATTCACCTCGTGAACTCTCAGCTGTCGAGAGGCATAAGCAATAACCTTTCGATTTTGCATTAAGACACAACCTAGACCATATTTTGAAGCATCACAATAAACATCATAGTCCACACCACCCTCAGGTAAGGTCAACACTGGAGCAGTAGTCAACCTAGTTTTCAATTCCAGGAAAGCATTCTCACATTCATCGGTCCACACAAACTTAGACTCCTTCTTCAACGATTGAGTCATCGGTCTAGCTATCTTAGAAAAATCTTTCA